>CAUYQU010103289.1:0-208567 GCA_963574635.1 Cheracebus regulus
TTTTCTCTCTTTTTCTAAAATCTCTTCCTCTTTCTCTTTCATTTTTTCTTTCTTTTGCTGTTTCTTTCTTTCTCCTTTTCTCTGTTTTTCTAAAATCTCTTCCTCTTCCTTTCTCTCTTTCATTCTTTAAAAAAAAAAAAAGAAAACACAGCATTGCCATTACTTTAAGGAAAAACAGAAGCAGTGGATGTGGATTTGCCATTGGAAATGGCTGTACCAAATTCACAAAGGAATTCTGAATAATTAAAATAAGTATACTGAAAATAGCAGGTATAAGTTGGCTTGTGGTCATGTAACTATTAAAATGAAACCTATTGAGGTGGTTTATAATGGAATGACACTTCAGAACAGCTTTGGCAGAAAAGAAAGGATGTCTGGAGGGCACTGGGGGAATCTCAAGCCACCCAAGACAGCGGGTGACTGTCGTGTGCCCGTCTGTTTCCTGCTCTGCTTCTCCGAGTCGGCTGCCTTCTCTCCCTGCATGCCGAGCTTCACCAGGTCAGCCACCCGACAGTGCCTGAGTGGCCTGTGTGCAGGGCAAGGGGCCAAGAGACAGCCAGATCATGGCTGTATCCCAATTCCAAATTCCTGGGGAAGAGACTTTGGCCCAACCCAGAGAACAAGATCATACAGCTCAAGCATAGGTGCTGAAAGGTTCCTGCTGCTGTGGACGGGCAGACAGAGGAGAATGTTATGGGCTGGGCAGTCACTTCATAAAGGCACTTACTGCAGTCTCTTAATAAAATGACAGACTTTGTCCACAAAGAGCTCACTTTCTAGTGAATAGGACAGGCCCATAGCTAAGGACTACATGTCCTACCTTAAAAAATTTATTAACTCTTAGCGAGGCATGGTGGCTCATACCTGTAATCCCAGCACTTTGAGAGGCCGAGGTGGACGGATCACCTGAGGTCGAGTTCGAGACCAGCCTGGCCAACATGGTGAAACTACTAAAAATACAAAAATTAGCCGGTCATGGTGGTGGGTGCCTGTAGTGCCAGCTACTCAGGAGGCTGAGACAGGAGATTCACTTGAACCTGGGAGGCAGAGGTTGCAGTGAGCAGAGATCATGCCATCACACTCCAGCCTGGGCAACAAAGAGCGAAACTCCATCTCAAAAAAAAAACTGGTTAACTCTTAAAAGAGATATACACTATGTATAAAGAAATATACACTATGTATAAGCACAGAGTAATTCATTCTGAGAGAGGAGAATCATAAAGGAAGGAATATAGAGCTAGCTTTGGAAGAGCAGTAGAATAATGAAAGTCAGCTGTGGGCAAATGGAAGCAGAGTACTGTGTGCAGGTTCACTGTGTTCTGTCTGTCAATCAGCATGCTTGATTGGACCAAAGCTCTCATCTGTTCTGAGTATATGGCAGAATATTTGAAATGTAGAGCATAAAGAACTTCTAGTACAAAATCATTTATAAAAGTCACCATTCTTATGGGGCACAGTGGCTCACTCCTGTAATCCCAGCACTTTGGGTGGCTGAGGCAGGCGGATCATGAAGTCAAGAGATTGAGACCATCCTGGCTAACACTGTGAAAGCCGTCTCTACTAAAAATACAAAAATTAGCTGGGCATGGTGGCATGCACCTGTAATTCCAGCTACTCAGGAGGCTGAGGCAGGAGAATCACTTGAACCTGGGAGGTGGAGGTTGCAGTGAGCCAAGATTGTGCCACTGCATTCCAGCCTGGGCGACAGAGCGAGACAAGGTCTCAAAAAAAAAAAAAAAAAAGTCACCATCCTGAATGTTAGAATCATATCATACAATTAACTTATCTATTGAGGTGGTCGGCAAAGAAAACATTGACCAGCCTTTGGCGTTCCTGAAACTCAGGAAGACTCAGGCAGTCATCACTGTTCTGAGAACACACAGGAATCGCCACTTCTGTGGTTCTTCAAGCATCAAGCTGCAACAACTCTGTTTTGATTGTGTCATTATATTTCCCTTCTCAGGGATTATGTGCATTTGAATTGCAGATCATAGAACTTTCTAGTAAGAACTTTAAGGTCCATACTGTCACATCTCTGTACTCCATCGTACCCCATTCCCTCTGATCCTTTTTGCTTATCTCCTGATAGGCAACCTCAGTGGTTTCAAATCCAGGTTGCACATTGATTCTTGGATCTCACCCCTAAATATTTTGATTCTAAGCACTGAGAGTCTGTATGTAATTTTAAAACCTTTATTGAAGTATAATTGACAAATGACAAGCTATTTGTAGTTAATGTGCACAATTTTATAACTTTTAACATATGTATATGCCTGTGTGACACTATCACCAAAGTCAAGATAAAGAACATATTCACCCCCTCAAATTTTTCTGATGTCACTTTGTAATCCCACCTTCCTGCCCTTTCCTTCCCTCACCTCCATCCTCAGAGAACCACAGATCTGCTTTCAGTTACTGTAGATCAGTTGCATTTTCCAGAATTTTATACTCATTTTAGATCATTTTGTTTAGCTTCTATCACTGAATATATGATTTTGAGATTCATCTATGTTGTTGCTGTTATCAACAGTTCATTCATTTTTATTTCTGAGTAGCATTCATTGTATGGACACATCACAACATGTTTATCTGTTCACCTGTTGGTGGACATTTGGATTATTTCTGAGTTTTGGCTATTACAAATAAAGCTGTTATGTATGTTTATGTACAAGTCTTTTATGGACATATGCTTTCATTTGTCTTGGGTAAATGCTTTGGAAGGAAATAACTGGACAATATGATAGAAATATGTTTAACTTTATGAGAAACTTCAAACTGTTTTCCAACGTGGTTACACCATTTTACATTCCCACTAGGAATGTATGAGAGTTCCAGTTCCTCTACTTCATTGCCAACACCTTTGTTGAAAATCATTTGACTATTGCTGGGGTTTTTATTTTACTCCTTTAATCTATTTGTTTAACTTTATGCAAATATCTTGGTTACTGGAGTTTTGTAATAAATCTGGAAGTCAGATAGTGTAAGTTCTCCATCCTTGATTTTCCTTTAAAGAGTTGAGTTTTGTTTTAGTTTGTGGAGGTCCATCACATTTCCAAATCAATTTTATAATCAGTCTGTCAGTTTCTAAAAAGTGCCCACTGGAATTTGAACTGGAATTGCATTGAATCTATAGATTGATTTGGGGAATATTGACATCTTAACACTATCGAGTCTTCTAATCTACAAACATGGTTTATCTCTCTATTTAGGTTTTTCTAAGTTTTTCTAAGCAATATTTTGGAGTTTTCAGTGTACAAATCTTACCCAGCTTTTGTCAGATCTATCTCAGAGTGTTCACATTTTTGATGTTATTGCTAAACATTGAATTGTTTTCAAAATTTAATATCAATTTGCTTATTCTGCATAAATACAATAACTTTTGTGAAATAAAACTTTTCTTTCTGAGACGATTGTAGATTCACATGTAGTTGAAAGAAATAATACAGAGAGATCAGTTTCCCCAATAGTAACATCTTGCAAAACTACAATACATTATCAAAACTAGGATACTGCTGTTAATAAAGTTAAGACATGGAACTGTTCCATCGCCACAAGGGGTCTTTTCTGTTGCTCTTTTATAAGTTACACCCACCTGCTTTTCAACCTGTTACTGACCCCTGACAACCAGTAATCTATTCTTCATTTCTATAATTTTGTCATTTCAAGGATGTCACATAAATGGAAGCACCCATATTCAACCTTTTATGATTGACTTTTCCCAGTAAGTCACTGGAGATTTATATAAGTTGAATGTATCAATAGTTTATTCTTCTTATTGTTAATAGTCTATAGTGCTGATATGTGATAGTTTTCTTAGCCATTCAACCTCTGAAGGACATTTCACTTGCTTCCAATTTTTTGTATTATAAATGAAGCTGATATGAACATTTGTGTACTGCTTTTATGTGAAACTAAGTTTTTATTTCTCTGGGATATATGCCCAGGAGTGCAATTGCTGGGTCATGTAACAGTTGCATATTTAACTTAATAAGAAACTTCCATACTGTTTCTCAGAGTGGATGTACCATTTTACAGTTTGACATTCCCACCAGCAATATGATCTGGTTTCTCCATATTCTTGCCAATATTTGGTGTTGTCACTATTTTTTTTTCTATTTTAGCAATTCTGATAGGTATGTAGTGATGTTGTCATTATTTTAATTTACATTTCCCTAATGGCTAATGATGTTGAATATCTTTTAGATCTGTTTATTTTCCATCAGGATATTATCTTAAGTAAATGCCCATTCATATCTTTTGACCATTTTCTTTTCTTCTTTTTTTTTTTTTTAGTTTTTAAATCCACTTAACAAAAATACAAGAGCCCAAATCCACATTTATTTATTGAATTTTCAGTAGTTTAAATCCTTGAGGGGTACAGCATCACTCGGATTCTGTGTCCAATAGCCTTAGCAGGAAGGTTGCTTCGGAATTTGGCACGAACCATGCCAGTTTCTGTGGGTCTGAGTTACCTTTCCCCAGATAACTCTGGTTTTGTTTGGTTTGCTGCCAGGAGTCACTGTGTTGTTCTTTGCTTTGTATACATAAGCGCATCTCTTGCCCAAATAGAATTCTGTTTCATCTTGGGCGTAAACACCTTCAATTTTAAGAAGAGCTGTGTACTCTCTTTGGTTCCGGAGACCCTGCTTATAGCCTGCAAAAATAGCCTTGGACCACAGCCTTCCAGACATAGTTCCTTTTATAAGCCCTGTTCCCAGCAGGCTCCAGTTATTTGCCCCCAAATTTCAGCAGCAGGTGCTTCACTTGCCTCCACAGGAGCTTGACCATTTTCAATTGTATTTTTTTTACTGTTGAGTTTAGAGAGTTACATATTCTAGATGCTAGTCTTAGTTCTTTGTTGGATATGTGGCTTGCAATTATTTTTTTCCAGTCTGTAGCTTGTCTTTTCATCTTCTTAACTGGGTCTTTCCCAGAGCAAAAGTTTTTATATACATAACATACACACACACACACACACACACACACACATATATATAATGTATATTTTTAATATATATATTAGTATCAGGTAAAGTGATGCTTCCTACTTTACTATTCTTTTTTAAGATGGCTTAAGCTATTCTAGAGCCCATACCTTTTCTTGTAAATTTTAGAATAAGTTTGCTGTATCTATAAAAAATCATACTTGGATTTGATAGAAATTGCATTAAACCTATTGATCAGTTTGGGGAGAATTGAAATCTTTAGGTTGAGTCTTCCAATCCATGAACATGGTATGCCACTCCATTTATTTAGATTTTATTTGATTTCTTTCTTGAGAAGTTTAAGATTTCTACTGTAAAGATACTATACATCATTTTGTTGAGTGTATATCTAAGTATCTAATTTTAAAAAATAATGATTATAAATGGTATTGTATTTTTAAATTTTGGTGTTCATGTATTCATTTTTATAGAAATGTAATTGATTTTTGTGTGTTTTTCTTGTATCCTGTAGCTTTGCTGAACTCATTCATTAGTTTTAGTTTTATTTTGTAGATTCCTTGGGATTTTCTATGTAGTTAATCATGTTATCTGCAAAGAAAAACCATTTTATACCTCCCTTTCCAATCTGTATGCTTTTAACTTTCTCCCCTGCCTTATTACTATGATTAAAATTTCCAGTACTATGTTATGTAAGAGTGGTGAGAGTAAATATCTTTTCTGTTCTCAGTCTTGGAGAAAAAGCATTTCATTTTTCACTATTAAGGAGGATGTTAGCTGTAGGGTTTTCACAGATGCCCTTTATCAAGTTGAGGTATTTCCTGTCTATCCCTAGTTTCATGAGAGCTTTTATCAGGAATCAATGTTGAATTTTGTCAAATACTTTTTCTTTTTTTTACATCATTTGAGTTGATCATACAGTTTTTCTTTTGGAGTCTGTTAATATGGAGAAGTATATTGTTTAGTATTAAAATGTCAAGCAATTCTGCATTTCTGGGACAAACTCCATTTGGCCATAGTGGATGCTGCTGCTGCTGCTTCATCTTCTTTACTTTTTATAAGAACTACCATTTATTAAGTGTTTACTATGTGGTGGACATTGTTCTAAATTATATGTAAGTACTCTATGGTCTTCATTTCACAGAAAAAAAAAATGGGCCTTACAGAGGATAAGTATCATCACTAAAACATATGATCCAAGGCAACCTGTCATGAAAGTCCAAACTCACCAGTGCTAAACTGCTTCCCAGAGATACCACTGTTTCAGATTAGTTGTCCGACATGATATTTTTGTAGGAGACTATTTTCAGCCATGCAGGATATCGTTTTCTTTCCTCACATTCTCTTTCCGTTCTCAGAGGATGGAACATGCAGCATGAAGCAACAGCTGCAGTTTTAGAGTTTCTCATCTTGTCTCCTTCCCTGACCAATTTTTTTCTTATATATTCTTGGTTTTGAATTCTTAAAATTTTGTTAAAATTTTTCATGTATGTGTTCATGAGGGTTATTAGTCCATAGTTTTCTTGTAAGTTTTCCTTCATTTGGATATCAGGCTAATTCTGGCCTTATCAGAATGAATTGGAAAGATTTTCCTTCTCTTCAATTTTATGGAAAATTATGGGTAGAATTGATGATATTTCTTTCTTAAGTGTTTGGTAAAATTCTCAGTGAATTTATATCTTCCCTGGAATTTTCTTTGTAGAAAGGCTTTTAAGAAAAAAATTAATTTCTTTATTAGGGATAGTGGTTATTTATATATTTTTGAGTGAGCTTTGACATTATGTCTTTTTCTTTTTTCTTTTTTTTTTTTTTTTGAGACAGAGTCTTGCTCTGTCACCCAGGCTGCAGTGCAGTGGTGTGATCTCGGCTCACTGTACCTTCTGCCTCCACGGTTCCAGCGATTCTCTTGCCTCAGCCTCCCGGGTAGCTGGGATCACAGATGCCCACCACCATGCCTGATTAATTATTTTATTTTTAGTAGAGATGGGGTTTCACCATGTTGGTCAGCCTGGTCTTGAACTCCTAAACTCAGGTGATACATCTTCCTTGGCTTCCCAAAGTGCTAGGCTTATACGTGTGAGCCACTGTACCTGGCCAATATTATGTCTTTCAAAATATTTGTCCATTTTAAGTTGTTGGATTTATTGGCATAACATTGTTCATAATATTCTCTGTTTATTTTTTAAGATCTGTAATCTGTAGAATCTGTAATGATAGCATTCTCTTATTCTTGACTAAGGTAGTTTGTGTCTTTTCTTTTTTTAAAATCCTGATTAGAGAGACTCTAGTTGACAGTCTCTAGAGATAGAGATTAGAGCCTGACTAGAGGTGTTAAAATTTTATTGACCTCAATAAACCAGCTTTTGTTTCATTGGGTTTTTTTCTTCCATTGTTTCCTTATTCCCCAGTGATTTTAAAAGTTATTAACCAAAGTCTATACTATATTCAGATTTCCTTAGTTTTTACCTAATGATCTTTTTCCATTCCAGGATTGCCTCCAGTATATATTGCATCTAGTTGTCACAGCTCCCTAGGCTTCTTTCTCTTGGCTGTGAGTTTAGACTTTTCTTGTTTTCGATGACTATAACAATTTTGAGGAGTGCTAGTCAGGTATTTTGTAGAATGTCTCATAACTGGGATTTGTCTAATGTTTTTCTTATTATTAGACTGGGATTGTGGGATCTGAAGAGGAAGAGCAAAGCGGTAAAGTGCCATTTTCATCACATCATGTCAAGATTACATACTATCAACATAATTTATGACTGTTGTGAATCTTGATTACATGGCTGAAGTTGTATTTGTTAAGTTTGGATCAAAATGAGAGACAAAATGTTGAAATTCTGAAATCCACATTCTGGGGAAGGTATTTGTGCATTTTCAGTTGCATGCAGGATAGTTACCTCATTTAAGTTGCATCATTTAAGGTGAAACTATTACCTTATTTTGTCTTTATATGCTTTTGGCAGAAAGTTCAGATGAGTGGATTGGCCACACGATGTGATATGGACAGAGTGAAAACCTCAGTTTAAAAATGTATCATTTCTCTGCATTGGCATTTCTTCCAGCTGATTAAATCCCAGGAAATTTTAATGAATTAAAGCTGCATTTGCCTGAAGAAGCCAGCAAAGTTACTGACTGGCTCAAAAATAATTAAGTTCACGATAGGATAAGAAGATACTTATACAGCAGTGTTGCCATTCTATCATCAGTATTTGTGGTCTTTATATGAATGCAAGCAGAATGAATTTCCACATACCCAAAACAACATAGAAACATGGTACACATGGGAACATTTAGTGGGAAATGCTCCTGTCAATACCGATTGAATCATAGAAGAATTCCAAAAAGAGCAGTACCACTTAGAAAATGAATGTGAACTTGTTCTTTGAGGAGAGCCATGCCTGAAAGATAAAAAACAGCTATTCATCACAATGCAAGACTTCAAAAAAATAGTTAATGATCATGGGAGTTGGCCAGGTCTTATGGACTATGTACAATTGCCCATAGTCTACCCTTGTAATATATTTTTCATATGCTGAATTTTCTTTTTAGTTTTTTTATTACTTTTCTCCCCACTATTTTAAAGTGTCAGCATTATATTTTACAATTTGCTATGCTAAGTATTTATCTTTGCATCATTTCTAATACTAGATGTATAAACCGTGTAAAGACTTTTGGAGAGTTCTAATTTGTTTTATGCATTTTTTGCAAATTTGACTTCCCAAAAGTGCATTATCATTACACTGACTTTGCGTGTAAGCATTGTGCTTGTACATAAAAACACCAAAACTTTCTCAATACATGAAGAGATGTCCTTTTTGCACATCTGCGTTTGTGAAAGGTAACAGTTTTTGAGATCTAGGCTCTTTGGGCAACTGCATATGCAGTGGTGACCCATTGCAGTTTTTGATCCATCTCATCAAACGACTTAGGTCACCTGTCACAGTATTTCAGATAACTGAAATTATAAACATGGGTGCTCACAATTACCAACCATAGTGATCTACATGTATCTACATTTTGCTTTTGACCCATTTCTTTATGGATACAGTTCATCTGCTTATAACTGTTCTATCTGTGCAACTGTTGTTAGTATATCTGAGTGTGTATGCTTGCAAAACTATGTATGTTATTATTGACTATTTCATTGTGTAAAGTGGCCTATGAAGTGTTCTAGTGTATTTCTCAAAGACCCTTTTAAAAACATAAATAAATATTTTTAAAAGAAATTTTTCAAATTATTTTTTCCAGAATTACATTTTCAGGATTTTGAGTTTCTGAGATTTCAACATTTGGATTTATGATGTCTGGGACTATGTCTTCTGGGATTATGATTAGCTCACCTGTTTGTTATGTTTCTTCACTGTAAAGTTACCCCTGCCGCACCTTCAACACTGTGCTCATTGGAAGGAAGTCAGTACGTTCTGCCCACTCTTAAGAAGCCAGGAGTTATGCTCCATCTCCTTGAGGGCAGAGTACCTACATAAATTATTTGCTATTTTCTGTATGAATGGTTTTTCTCTTCTTTCCCATGTATTTATTCAATCATTTACTTATATATCAACATGGATTCTTATATATTTATTTAATACTTTGGTTCATAATCCAATGATAGATTATTTGTTTTGTTGCCCAAATTGTTGCAACTTTGCCCATTGGGAGCAGTTTTAGTTTGCTCCTCTGTCCCTTTGACATACCCGCCATTATTGTGTGTGTGTGTGTGTGTGTGTGTGTGTGTGTGTGTGTGTGTATGTTTTCTTTTAGAACTCACTGTCTTGCACTGCATGGTTCTCTAGTCTTATCTTGTTTATTTTCTGCTAAGTCACTGAAGCAGCAATTTTTCCAAGGAGGCCTGGTTTCATTTTATCAGAGAATGGTGTTAAAAACCAAGATCCAGGTGCTCTGTGTGTTTGTCCCTACAGAGGTACCATTGCTTCTAGGTTCTCTCAGGTGATGAAGCAAGGGAAATATATTTATGTAAATACTAACTTATTTATATACACATATCTATAAATATTTTTATATGTAACCATCTGTTTCTATGGTGCACAAAATATGATTTCATAATGATGTCTCCAACTGTCATTTTTTACCACATGAACCATTCATTCTATTCTCTTCCCTTTGCTTATCTCTAGCTTTCCACCCCACCAGTGAGAAACCTGGCTTCCACTGTCTGCCGTCCATTTACTTAATTGTTCAATTCCAGTACACATGTATAGTAAGAGAATTGTTAACCTGTAGCCCCATACGAAACAGCTTTGTCACCTAGAGTACGTGCTTATGTGCCATTCTTTTTGCCTTAAGTCTTATAGACTCCTTCATTTTCAAAGTTACTTATACTAATGCCTCCCCCCTCCCTTTTTATTGATTTGTGATCTAATCTTTATTATTTTATGTTTTCTGCTTATACTGCTTTTAACTTTCTCTTATTATTCTAGCTTCTTAAGGTCAAAGCTGAAGTTACTGACTTGAGAGTTTTCTTCTTCTTTTTTTTGAGAGGGAATCTCATCCTGTCAGCCCAGGCTGGACTGCAGTGGTGCAATCTCACCTCCCAGGTTCAAGTGACTCTCCTGCTTCAGACTGCGGAGTAGCTGGGATTACAGGTGCACAGCACAATGCCCAGCTAATTTCTGTATTTTTAGTAGAGATGAAGTTTCACCATGTTGGCCAGGCTTATCTTGAACTCCTGATTTCAGGTGATCTGCTCACCTAGACCTCTCAAAGTGCTGGGAATACAGGTGTGAGACACCATGCCGGCCTTCTTTTCTTTTCCTTTCCTTCCTTCTTTCTTTTCTTTCTCTCTCTCTGTTTGTTTTTTTTTTTTTTTTTTTTTGAGACAGAGTCTTGCTCTGCCACTCAGGCTGAAGTACAGTGTCATGATCATAGCTCACTGCAGACTTGAACTCCTGGATCCTTCTGCTTCACCTCTCAAGTAGTTGGGACTACAGGTGCATGCCACTATACCTGACTAATTTTTTTGTTTGTTTGCTTTGCAGTTTTTATAGAGAGAGGGTCTGGCTATGTTGACCAGGCTAGTCTCAAACTCCTGGTCTTAAGTTATCCTCTCTCTTCAGCCTCCCAAAGTGCTGGGGTTGCAGGCATGAGCCATCATGCCTGACTCTTCTTTTCTAATATGAGCATTTAGTGTACTAAATGTACTGCTTGGGCTGCATCCCACAGATTCTGATATGATGTATTGTCATTTTTTTATTCTAAAATATACTCCATGTTTCCTTGTGATTTCTTTTTCGATCTATAGATTATAAGTCTGAAATTTAGTTTCTAAGTATTTGCAGTTTTTTTCCAGATATATTTCTGCTACTGATTTCTATTTTAATTCCATTTTGGTGAGACAATATACTTTGTATGACCCAAATCCTTTTAAATGTATTCAGGCTTGCTTAATAGCCCAGAATATGGTCTGTCTTTGAAAATATTCTATATGCATTTGAAAAGAATGTGTATTTTGTTGACATTTTTGTTTGATTTTGCTGGAATGTTCTCTGAATGTCAATTAGATCAAGTTGGTTGATAGAATCATTCAAGTTGTTGATATCTTTACTGATTTTCTTTCTGTGTCTATTAACTACTGAGAGGGAGGTGTTAAAATATGTTATTATAATCATGTATCTGTTAATTTATCCTGTAATTTTATTCATATTTTGTTTAACATATTTTGAAGGTTAGTTATTACAAATATAAACATTTATGATTCCTATCCTATGTCCTCTTGAGAATTCAGCACCTTTATTTTTAGTAAGCAGAAAACAGCTTTATCCCTGGTTATATATTTTTTTGCCCTGAAATCTGCTTTTTCTGACATTAATATAGCCACTCCAGCGTTCTTGAGATTACTGTTTATATCCTTTCGCTTTTCAGTTATTTGTATCCTTTTACTTAAAGTGAGTTTCTTATTGGTAGTATTTATTTGGGTCTTGCTTTTTGCTTATGTTTAATCAAATCTGGTAATCTCTTTGTTTTAATTGGGATGTTTAGACTATTTACATTTGATATGATTATTGAGATGGTTCAGTTTAAATCTAGAATCTTGATATGTGTTTTCTATGTCTCATCTGCTTTTTGTTCCATTTTTCTTCTTTTTCTACCTTCTTTTATGCTAATTCAGTATTTTTAAAAAGTATTCTATTTATCTCCTCTACTGGTTTATTATCCATAATTCTTTATTGTGTTACTTTAGTTCTTATTTTATAGTTTATAGTATGTACATTCTTAATTATTGATTTTTACTATTATCTCAAATAAGACTCAGGGTCTACGGTAAGTGGCCAAAAGTATTGTAGGTAAATTTAAGTGAAATAGTGGAAATATTTATTTTTGAAAAATAGGTTTGGGGATAGTCAAAATACTCTAAGAATTATTCAAAGTTAAGAGAAGGAAAGGAACGTGTGTCTGAATATATGCATGTTTATGTTTGTAAGAAGTAAAGTTTGGGTGATCTGACTTCTGTACTTTTACCAAACAACAACAAAGCCTTTCCCTCTGCCATTAATTCATCATTCATTCATTCATTCAATAAATAAATAAATATTTGTGGGTTCCTAGCATAGACCACGTATGGAATTTTTACTACTCAATGTCTGCTCAGCACTGTGTAACTTTGGAAGTTATACAATAAGGCAGAATAACTTTCCGGTGAAACTTCCTGGAGGAATTTACAAAGAGATCGTATATCTCTTTAAGTAGAGAGCCGCTGCAAAAGCACAGCACAAAATTTGGTATGTACCTAGGTGGAATGCACTGGGTTAAGGGTGTGGTTAGAATGACTTCGTTGAGTCTTGAATACCCTTTAAAATCACATTTGACTTTTGTAAACCCAATTTCTGTTTCTTGATGGGATAAATGGCAAAACCTCAGGCTTGTTCATAAACTTGTTCTTTGGAAAATATTTATCTAGTTTTTCTAGTGTCAATCATAAGGCAGATACTGAAGATTCAGAGATAAGCAAACAGACCTCTTACTCTGAAAAGCAGTTCAAAATGCCCCTGTCACCTGTGATTGGAGATGTGGGGTGACTAGTCTGATGCACACTGTGGCAGACCCAGGTGTTCAGACCAACTCCTGCCACTTGGGATGGGCAGAAATGTCTTCTGTGTGAGTGCAGAGAAACACCAGGCAGTTGGAGTAATGGAGGCCCTCCAGCCAGAACTATGCAAAGATAAAACTGGCTTTCTTGAAGCATAAAAATTTCTGTCATGGGGGCTATTCAAGTCCTGGCTTAATGACAACTTGGTGAGAATGTTGTTGAGGGAATTCAGACATTGGCTGGTGGGAGTGAGACTGGACAACCTTATAGCTGGAGGGCATGTAATTTCATGAACTCCATGATGCCCCAGTCCCCGGTGCTCTGGCATTTTCTGTCTGTAGCTGGGAGGTTGGCTGGGCTCGCCCCACCATCTGCAGCCAACCCGTCATCCCAAGTCACAGCAGAGCACTGGGTGGCCCTATGTCTATCCAGACAGGCGGTCAACATGCCCTGGGGCTTGCAGTAGACTCTTGAGCCCTTGAGATAAACCTGCTGCCCTGCACTGCATGTGCTAGAAAACATTCCTCCTCCCCAAACCCTAACCCCAGCGGGCTGCTTCTTTCCATGACCCTGAGGTCACTTGGCTTAAGTCTTGCAAGGCTGAAACCAGACAGCAGGGCAGGCTGTTTCGTAATTGTTCCTTGATCTGTCCAAGTTTTGTACTTCCTTTAAAAGATCTTTCAGTTGTTATTTTTTTGTTTCCCCCCTTCTTTTCATTAACTTGAAAATGGCAAACATATTTTGCCAAGGGAGAAAAACCCTCCGTCACCCAAGGGATTTCTTCTTAAATCACCCCTTAGTAAACATTGTTTCTGAATGGATTTCTAGCCTGCCTGGCACTGGTTCTACCAATGAGATCACTCACAGAATTCGAGAAAAACATTTGGGACTTGTGGCCTTGATTTGAAAATCGCCCTGTCTCTGTTCTGTCGTATTGCAGATCAGCAGACAAGGGATGCTTATGTTGTGTGTGTTTATAGAAGGGCACACCTGTTGTTTACCAGGTGTTGAAATAGAATGTCAACTGTCATGACAAGGAAGGCCTGAACCAGCAGGCCACTGCATCACCATATTGAATGAACTCAAATCCAAACACTGTAATGTAATATGAAGCATACCCATCGTGATCTGATCCAAAATTCCTCTCTTTCTTCTTTTCCTGCCTATATGCCTAGCCTTTCCACAATAATTGGCCAAGTTGCTTCAAATTCTTGCCTTTAGCAATGCTGCTTATATGTCTCCAAGAATTCTGGTTAAAAGGAGTGGGTACCATGGGATGGATTTCTCATTAACCGATTATTACTCACCTTAGCAGAACTTGCTTTATCTCATGGCCTAGCAGAGAACTATCGAGTGGAGGTGGAATGAGACTAAGACAAGAAGATTTTGATGGAGACGGGAGGTGAAGCAAAGAACCCGATGTGAGCAGAGGCTAGGGAAGTAAGCAGGAAAGTAGGTGACCTAGGAAGAGCAGATGTAAGGACTGAATGACAGGGTGAACATGGTGGCAAGTGTGTGCATTTTCTGCCCGGTTTCATCCAAGGGTATCTCCCTCGTAGGTATTTAGACTACTCCTCCACTCACCCTTGCACCTACCAAGAGCAACATGATGAAGACTTCTTGGCCATTGCTCAAGGGCTGCTTCCTATAGATAAAACAAGGAAACAACAGAGGTAAAACCTGTTGGCTTCCCAGTATAACCCAGGTTCATATCCAGGAGTCCTTGGCTAGACTTTTGTGTGGCAGGTAGGGCACTGGGCTTGGAGTCAGAAGACCTGGCTTCAGCCAAGCTCTGCCATGGACCAGCTATGAGATCTTGAGGCAACCTCAGTCCCATCATCTGTCTAATGACATCAGGCTTCTGTATTCTTCCCCTGGGTACTTCCATGACACTATATACAGCTACTATTCCAGAGTTTCCTAAATCCATAACAACAAGCCAAACTTCTTCCTTGAGTTCCTGAGACCTGAACCCAAACTTCCCCAAACATCTCTATTTGGGATTTACTTGTACCTAGAACTCAGCATGCTCAATCAATCTGTTTACTTTCTTCCCAAACCTGCTCCTCTTCCTCATCCCACTTAGGTGAATGGCACCATCATCTACCTATGGGTTCAAACAGAAATCCGAATGTTTGCCCCAGCTTCCCCTACACCTCCCACGGTCATCCAGTCACAATTGCTGTATGTCCTCTTAAATACATCCTGAAGCATCCCTACTCCCCAACCCCATTCCTACTGCTCTGAATGAAAATCTCTTCTCCTCTCTCCTGGACCACTCAGAATCTTCCCGGCTCACCCCTCAGTCCAGCATCTGCACTGCCTAATTAGTATCCTTTTTTTCGAGATAGAGTCTCCCTCTGTTGCCCAGGCTGGAATGCAGTGATGTAATCTCTGCTCATTGCAACCTCTGCCTTTTGGGTTCAAGTGATTCTCCTGCCTCAGCCTCCTGAGTAACTGAGATTACAGGTGCATGCCACCATGCCTGGCTAATTTTTGTATTTCTAATAGAGACAGGATTTTACCATATTGGCCAGGCTGGTCTCGAACTCCTGACCTCAAGTAATCAGTCCACCTTGGCCTCCCAAAGTGCTGGGATTACAGGCATGAGCCACTGTGCCCAGTCATCCTGAATTACTCTTTCTAAATTGCACAGCTAATCCATGTACCTGCCTTACTTGAGATTCTTAGCAATTACCTATTTATTCCCTAGGGTAAAAATCCAATTTCCTTCCCATGTCCTGAAATATACTCACCTGTGATCTGGCCCCAAGTTCTTCTCTGGATTTATCTCCTGTCCACCTCCCCTCCCATACTTCACACTCTACTTCAAGCCACACTCAGCTGCTCAAAGCACCACATGTGGGCACACATTCTCTTTTATAACTTGAATGCCCTGCTGCTTGCTTGGCATTCCTTTGGCCCCCTTCTTCGCCTATTCAGCTCTGACTCTCCCATCAGGAATGAGACCATATTCCTCAGGAAACCTCCCTGGGTCTCCTGAGCCAGAATGGGCAGCCTCTCTGCTCTCTTAACTTATGGTGCCCTCCTGCCATGGCACCCAGGCCTGGGCATCGTCTATTTCCCTTGGCGGTCTGTGAGCTCCACAAGCGTGAGCAGCACATCTCAGCCAGCTTTGTCTCCCCAGGGCCTGGCATGGTACCTAGCCCTTGATTTGTGCTTACTGAATGAATGAATGACTGAGTCTCTGTCATCTCACAGAGTACTTACGAGAATTAAATGACAACACGTGGAAATACTTTGTAAACTGTAAATGTGTTAGGGATATTTTTGAGAGTCAAGGGATTTAGAGAGGAAATGAGCATGCTAGGCCCCTGGACAGTGAAACCGAAAGGATGTTGAGCTGTGGTGTCCTAGGAAGCCGAGAGAGTACCAGGACCACTCTGAATATAAGGCATACGACCTGGGACTACTTGTGAAAGGAAACAAGCATCTTGAGAAATCACTTTGGGGCCTATGTACTCAGGGAGGATTTGTTTTTGTATGGTTCTGGTTTGTTCAGGAAGCACAGTCTGTCTTCCAATCAGGCACCCAGTGAGCAAACACATTTATAGCTTGAGACCAGAGCTTCCTTATGTTTATATGACTCTTTATTAGGTGAAACATACAGACTCTTGGAATAATAAACTGTCTTTGTTACAAATGTACACTAGGTTTTGATGGCATTTTTCCAGGGACCCTGGGAGCATCCACGTTCTCATGTTCTTCTTGCCTGTGAGGACTCTTCACTGTGAGGAAGAGAGAAGACAGCAAATGGAAAACAGAGGCATTTTATTTTTCTGTGGAGTGTGCACAATACCTATTCTATATCTCTGCCCATCCCCATTTTCTCCTTCTCCAGAGAGCACACAATTAAGGCTAGAAACTGAAGTGCAGCCCACATTGTTTACCCCTAAAAAGACATACAGGTTTCAGGCTCTCATTACCCCTTGAGTAGAGATTGCGAGAGAGAGAGAGAGAGAGAGAGAGCAGTTTTGTCTGTTTGGGTGACTATAACAAACATACCTTAAACTGGGTAGCTTTTAAACAACAGAAATTTGTTACTCACAGTGCTGGAGACTGGTAATTTCAAGATCAAAGCATCAGCAGATTCGGTGTCTGGTGAGGGCCCACTTCCTGGATCCTAGATGATGCCTTCTTCCTGTATCCTCACATGGTGGAAGGACAAGGCAGCTCTCTGGGGACTTTTTTTATTTTTTGAAAAAAATAAGGGCACTAATTCAATCCATGAGGGTTGCAACCTCATAACCCAATCACTTCTCAAAGGTCCCACCTCCTAATACTATCAAGTTGGAAATTAGGATTCAACATATGAATCTGTGGAGAAAGGGGACACAAAAACTCAGACCATAACAGGTAGTGAGAATGAACCAGCTCCCAGTGTTGGGACAGGTGTGAATGGGGGCAGTGGCTGATCACAGACGTGTGGATGTTTGCTGAGTGATGGATGAGCAAGTCCCTGCCACCGCCTAGGGACGTGTTAAAACAGCTCTTGACGACCTTGGCAGTGCAATTACATTAGCAATGACATCCACCTTGAGGAGGGATAAGATAGGTGTGAACAAGAAGGAGAGTTTCTTTCTCTTTACAGTCTCCACTGTGTGGCATAAAAATTAGGGCCTCCATGTATCCGGGAAAACAGTCAGAGCATTATTATTCAATAACCATAGGTGCTTATTCCATACTGTTATGGACTGAATTGTGTCACCTCTAAATTTATATGTTGAAGCACTAACTACCAGTATGACTGTATTTGGAGATGAGGTCTTCAAGAAGGTAATCAAGGTTAAATAAGGTCAGAAGGACTGGACCCTGTCTGATAGGACTGGTGTCTCTATAAAAAGAGACACTAGAGATCTCTCTCTCTTTGTATACCCAGAGAAAAAGTCATGTGAAAACACACCAAGAAGGTGGCTGTCTGTCTGTAAGCCAGGAAGAGAGACCTCCCCAGAAACCAATCTTCATGGCACCTTAAACTTAAACTTGAGCCTCCAGGACTGTAAGAAAACAAACATTTGTTGTTTAAGCCCCCAGTGTATGCTATTCTGCTATGGCAGCCCTAGCACACTTATATAAATGCCTACTGTCTGCAAAGTGCTTTGCCTTTGGGGGTTTGCAAAAGAGGATTCCCTCCAGGGATCCATGGTCTCATTAGGATTTTCCTGTTTGGGTCCTGTTTTTGAGTTTCCACAGGCAGCAGTTCTTCCTGTGACAATATGGCGTAAGACAAAATTGTGGCCTGCCATGAAGGTTTCAGGGAAGGCACCCCTCATACCTCCAGGAAAGGCCACTGCCGCTCCCTCCTGCTCCTCTTCTCAGGAGTTTGTGGATCCGTCAGGTAAGTGGCAGAGTCACTCTCAAGCTTCTGCTGTATAAAATTTCTGCCACAAATAGATGCTTGTCCCAGATGGCGCCAGCCAGGCTGATGGGGAGGATGTGAGTTCCCCAGCACTTCCCAGTTTGTAGCATAAGTGCATTAAAACTTCCATGTCTTACTTAAAATAGAACTCCTAAAGGCATACACATGACTTCAAGTTTTCTCAGCATTTCATGACTTTTTAAGAAAAGCTTGGACCAATTCAGTTTTCATTCTTGCAAACAGGGTATGAGTGTCAGTTTCTTCCCCAATGTCAACACTTGGTAATCTTATTATTCTTTCCAGTTTTATTTTAAAAGTAATGCCCACATGTGAAGGAAATTACACTAAAATAGGACAGAATACTATGAAAAGTCTCCTTCTCCCTGTCCTCACTCCATCCCATGCCCAGTGAGAATCAACGTTAACCAGTTCTGGTTTTGGTTGTTTAGGTGTTTGCCGGAAAATATTCTCTTTTTTGATTTATCAGCTTTCAACAGTATTTATTGACTCCTGCCAAATGAGGGTGTATTATGACTTATCATCCACTGCCTCTGTATCTTTCCAGCTTCATAATTTTGGACTGTATTCCACTTGATTCCTCACAAGAAAAATGAAAAACTCATGACCCCATTTTCCCCTCTACCCTTCTTACTTCCTTCACCTTCTCACTTCCGCCTTTACTGCAATTCCCTTTTGTATTTACTGGGTTTGTAATAATTATATTCTACTCTGAAACCAAAGTTAAGTCTTCCCTGCTTTGTCTAAGGATTGATTCTAAATATTGAAAACCAATACACAGTTTTTATAATCCTGTGAATATATAAAAATTATTTACTGAAGAATCAAGAAATAAATAATCCCAGGCAATGCAAAAGAAAACAGATTCTCTTTTCTTACCCTAATCAGTTTTTCAAAACTATGCCCTGATTTAGGTTGCTTCTAATTCTTATTTTTGTTTTATTCTGGGGCTCTATTTGCTTTCCATTTTTAAAGTAATTGACAATAGAAACAAACATCTTCTTCACTATATCATGAAGATCATCCAGTTTCTTAAGCATATCATTTTTTAATGATCGAATTTTGTCTCATCGCCTTCTAGGTATGTACCACAGTTACCATCATGTTTTTCTAAAATTTTAATTACATGCTTAAATTATTTCTAATGTTTCTTGGATCCTATGACTTTCTTTTTCTTGGATTCCTCTTTCATCTTACTGGGGTGCACACACAGATAATCTTTCAGAATGGGGGATAAACAGTTAAGTCTTTGTTTTGTCTATAGGTTAATTCTAAAAATCAAAAATCAATAATCAATTTTTATAATTGTTAGTGACAAGCTACCTCAGAAACCCCCTTCCATGCAAGCCGACCCCCCCTCCCCGCCCCCCGCCCGCCCTCCGATTGCTCTGCAGCTGCATTCCTGAACCCCTACCAAGGTGCCACATCAAGGCTGCCAGAAGTGCTATAATTAAGCAAAGCCTGGTTACAGCCATCCGGGCAGCTTGAGGGAGGAAAGGGAAAACAAATGTTTGTTATCCATACTTGTAAATTCCTGTTTGACACATACCTGAAAAATCCTGTTTCTTTAAAACTGCCACCACAAAAGTCACAGGATGATGTATCGTAAGTCTGTCACAAGTTAACAAACTATCTCTGTGCCTGTTACAAGCCAATAGATCATCTCAGTCCTAAAACTCCCTTATGCCCCTCTCACCTCATATGAACCCCTCATTTTGTAAGCTCGGGGCTGCCTCCTCTGATTGTTATGGGGCAGCTCGGCAAGTTAATAAAACTTGCTTGCCTGACTTTGGGTCTGTTCTCCTTAATCTCAACTAACCTTACAATAATATAATTGAACAAATATTATTTACCGAAGAATCAAGTAGCGTGGTTCTGAAGAACTATTTGCTCTGACATTTGAATGGTTTGATTGGATTGATGATTCTAAATGGAAAAACAGATTCCCTTGGTACTACATAGGCATCAATTGCTTCACTGGGTTACTCTTCTGGCATCCAAAATTACTGATAAGAAGGCAAAGCTTCGGTTAATTCTTATTTTTCTACAGTATCTATCTTTACTTTCTGAAATCACTGAGAATATTCTCTTTATATTTCTAAATTTTATCACAATGCATACAAGTCCTTTTTATACTCTTTTTGCTCAATCTTCAGGGAGTCCTTCCAGCCTGAAATTCTTGTCTTTCCTTTGTTAATGTTTCCCCTCATCTTCACTGGTGTGTGTGTGTGTGTGTGTGTGTGTGTGTGTGTGTGTGTGTGTGTGTGTGTTTTCTGGAATCCTGCTAGATGGATGTTGGATTTTGTGAATTGATATCTACATTTCTTTCAACTTTCCCCTCATAATTTTCATCCTTTCTTTCTGCAATACATTTGGGACTATTTCCTCAACTTTGTCTTCCAGCCCTTCTGCGGGACTGTGTTAAAGAAACTTCTCTTCCTGAGTCCACGAAAGGCATGGTTTCAAAGGCAGGAATTACCCAGCTCCATGCCTCCATCCAGGGACCAGAGGGGTTTCAAATGTAAAGTTATTTGTCTGGGTTTCCCACACACAGGCTAGGTAGGGAAAGTCAGGTGGGGCTCCTCTGTCCCAAAAATCCTGTGGAAAGCTCTGGGAGGAGGTGGCTCTGCAACTCCAGGCTGTGGACCAAGTAGCCAATCTGGTATCAGAGTCAAAGATCAATCACTCCAGAGAAAGTTTTAAAGAACTCCTCTCATTGGACGAGAACATGAATGGGGAGGGAATAACTCAAGGGTTAAAACTTCAGTTGCTCCTTACCTTAAGGGATATCCCTCTCTGGATTCCCCTCCCACAACAGCGAAGGAGCTGTCTCTTTCTCTCTCTCTCTCTAATAAATTGCTCTTCTGCAAAACTCTTTGGGTCCACGATATTTATTCAAACGGCAAACTCACTGTGCCTTTGGGGCCCCTTTCCCTATTCTTCTGGGTTAGAGAGGCCAGGAACCTCTTCAGAACGGGGAGCTGGGTATGCTCCCCTGGTTACCTCTGTTGGCGAGCCAGCCAGGAGACATCGAACCTCAGAGTGGTGTGGTATTGGACCCCTTTTGCTTGCCAATCTGTCCTTTCCCTTCTTTTAAATTTGTTAAGGGGGTAAAAACTGGGCACCTGTTGGCCATGAGAGTGTGACTAGCATGGCACCGGACTAAAGACATGGGTGTCAGGCTTTCTGGGAATGGACTCTCTAACAACCCCTGGCTCTTTGGAACTGGGGGCATTGGTCAGCCCTGAACCAGTTTCCCTTTCCTCCCTGTGTTTAATTTCTTTCTTTCTCTGGACCAAGCCGAGGGTCAGTAGGAGGAAAGAGTGGTTCCAAACTTCCAGGTCAGTCCAGTTGAGGCTGTGGCCCCAACTTAGACCTCCTAAGAAAAAGCCGCCTATGTGAGCCACTCCCAGCCTTTCAGACCCCAACCTCCTGGGTCCAGATTTCCATAAGGCAAACTTCTTCCTGGCTCTTTCCTCTAAGATAGTTCCTACACATGAGGCTATTACCCTTCTTGCTAGAACTTTTAGGCTTTTGGCATGGCGGTCCAGGGACCCTTGCCCATGGTGCCCTCAGGCTTATGCCTATGAGGACCTCCTACCGGATAAATACACAAGGCCAGTTCCCTTAGTCTGCAGTGGTAGGTTATGTCCTAACAGAGCCGGAGTCTATCAGTGGGTACTGGAGGCTATAGGACATTTTGTTTTTTTGTCATCCTCAATTTCCCAATCCAACTGAGTGGTGCCTCAATCAGATAATGTATAATTTTTCTTGCCTAGAATTTGCTCTCCATAAGGCAGAACTTCTCCATCTAGAATACCATAGTCAGACCTGGTCCAAGGCTCAAATACGACCCACAACCCTAGGGTAAATTCCTAGAATGGAGAGTGGGGTGGGGAAGAAGGCCCAGATCCCAAGGGCGTTGTTCCGGCCTTGGCCATATGGCCAGCCATTACCTTCTTTAAGATTGTTCTGCTTAGAGGCCCTTCTCAACAGGTTTATGGTCAGGCTTATGTTAATTTAACTCTTGCTAGGGAATTTTGGCACCCATCACCCAAGACTCACTGGCCTAGTTCTTCAAGGAGCCAGTACAGGGCCACTAAGCCCGGTAGTCCCCGTGTCCTTATGGTGGCCAAAGAGGACATTAGACAGGGTGTGCCCATGATGCTGGTAAGCATGATTAAACCCAGCACAGGGAGAAGAGAAGCATGCATGTAGGGTACAAGGAAACTACAAGGTGCTATAACTAGGGGATGCCCCAGGGCTAGCAGTTGCAAGGAATAACCAGGATGCGGGCATCCCTGTGTTTAACTTCAGATGAGTGCTGCTCTTCCCAAGGTAAAATCACCCTGAAAGTGTATCCTGGATAACTGGGACCAATTTGACCTACAATCTTTGAAGAAGCAGCAGCTCATTTTTTTTTCTGCCAAACAGCATGGCCATGATACCCTCTGCTGAGTGGAGAAACTTGGCCTCCTAAGGGAAATATAAATCATAACACCCTTCTACAATTAGACATGTTCTGTACGAGGGAAGGTAAATGGATTGAGGTCCCCTAAGTGCAAGTTTTCTTTTCTCTAAGGGATAATCCTCAGCTGTGTAAGGCTTGTAACCTATGCCCTGCTGGCCCCTCCTCAGGACTACCCCCATATTTAGGGCTCCCTGTGGCTCCTCCCTCCACTGACACTGACCAGGTCTCCTCAGCTCCTGCCACAAAAGAGGAATCAGGGAAGGCCAAAGCGGCCAAGGCTACTAGGATGCCCCAACTCTGCCCCTTACAGGCAGCTGGAGGATAATTTGGTCCAACCAAGGTACATACTCCCTTTTCACTTTCTGACTTACAGCAAATCAGGGCAGACTTAGGAAAATTTTCAGATTCCCTGGACAAGTACATAGATCTTCTACAGGGCCTGGGTCAGTCCTTTGGATGGGAAAGATATCATGTTATTGTTTAGTCAGACCCTAATCATCAATGAGAGAGAGGCTGCTCCAGCAGCAGCTCAAGAGTTTGGGGACACCTGGTACCTTAGTCAAGTACATGACCAACTGACATCAGAGGAGAAGAATGGATTCCCGACAGGGAGACAGGCAGTCCCTAGCATGGACCCTCACTGAGACCCTGACTCAGAACATGGAGACTGGAGTCGCAGGCACCTCTTGACCTTCATACTTGAGAGATTAAGGCAAACTAGGAAAAAGCCCATGAATTATGCAATGTTATCCACCATAACTCAGAAAAAGGAAGAAAACCCAACAGCCTTCCTTGAGGGGTTATGGGAGGCCTTAAGAAAGTATACTACCATGTCACCAGACTCCATCGAGGGTCAGCTAATACTAAAAGACAAATTTATTATGCAATCAGCTGTGGACATTAGAAGGAAGCTCCAGAAGCTGACCCTGGGGCCAGAACAGAGTCTAGAATCATTAGGAAATCTAGCAACCTCAGTGTTCTCTAGTAGAGACCAGGAGGAACAGGCCCAAAGGAACAGGAGGGACCAGAGAAAAGCCGCAGTCCTAGTCATGGCCTTCAGGCAAGCAGACCCAAGGGGCTCAGAAGAGAGAAAGGCTTGGGTTAGCTGCCAGTCTGGCAGAGCTTGCTACCACTGTGGCCTACCCAGACACTTTAAGAAAGGTTGCCCCCAGAGAAACGGACCACCTCCTCGTCCTTGCCCACTGTGCCAAGGGGATCACTGGAAGGCACACTGTTCCAGGGGATGAAGGTTCCCAGGGCCTGAGGTGGCTAACCAGATGACCCAACAGCAGGACTGAGGGTGCCCAGGGCAAGCGCCAGCACAAGCCATCACCCTCACAGAGCCCTGGGTAAAGCTGACCAGGGAGGGCCAGGAGGTCAACCTTCTCCTGTACCGTGGTGCGGCCTTCTCGGTTTTGCTCTCCTGTCCTGGACGGTTGTCCTCCCAGTCTGTAACTGTCTAAGCAGTCCCAGGACAAGCAGTCTCCTGATATTTCTCCCACCCTCTAAGCTGTAACTGGGGAGATATGCTCTTCTCCCATGCCTTCCTCATCATGCCAGAAAGTCCCACTCCTTTAGTAGGGTGGGACCTGTTAGGCAGAGCAGGAACCATTGTCTATACGAGCATCATTAGGGAGGAAATCCCTCTCCACTGCTTATTATTTAAAGAAGGGATTAATCCTGATGTTTGGGCAATGGAGGGACAACTTGGGTGGGCCATGAATGCACGCCCAAATTCAAATAAGTCTAAAGGATCTCAACTCTTTGCCTTACCGAAGACACTATCCTCTAAGACTGGAAGCCAAAAAGGGGCTACAGAATATTGTAAGGAACTTAAAATCTCAGGGTCTAATGAGGACCTATAACAGCCCTTGTAATACTCCGATTTTAGAAGTATAAAAACCTAACGGACAGTGAAGGCTGGTGCAAGATCTCAGGCTTATCAATGAAGCTGTGATCCCTTTCTACCCAGCTGTACCCAACCCATACACCTTGCCCTCTCAAATACCAGGAGAGGCACAATGGTTTACAGTCCTGGGCCTTAAGGATGCCTTTTTCTATGTTCCATTAGATCCTGACTCCCAGTTTCTGTTTGCCTTTGAAGACCCTTTAAACAAGAATTCTCAGCTCACCTGAACAGTGTCACCCCAGGGCTTTCGAGATAGCCCCCATCTGTCCAGCCAGGCTCTAGCTCAGGACCTTAGTCATTTTTCACATCCAGGTACTCTGGTTCTTCAAAATATGGATGACTTACTTTTAACTGCAAATTCAGAAACCCAGCATCAGCAGGCCACCCAGGACCTCCTAAACTTCCTTGCCACCTGTGGATATAAGGTTTCCAAACCAAAGGCCCAACTTTGTAGGCAAGAGGTAAAATACCTAGGGCTTGTCTTGTGTAAGGACACTCAGGCCCTTGATGGAGAACGTCTCCAATCCATACTGGACTTCCCCCATCCAAATACCTTAAAACATTGCAGGGATTCTTAGGAATAATGGGTTTCTGCTGATTGTGGATTCCCAGATATGGTGAAATAGCCAAACCCCTATATGCTCTCATTACGGAAACCCAAAAGGCTAACACCCATCTAATACAATGGGACTCTATGGCTGAGGCAGCCTTGGCACTACTGCAGTTTCCAGCTCTAAGCCTTCCTACAGGGAACAACTTCTCCCTATATGTTATGGAAAAGTCAGGAGTGGCACTTTTCTGTAACATATGTAAGGAAAAGTGGCACTTTTCCTTACTTAGGTTTGCCCCCGGCATACCTAAGTAAGGAAGGAAATGGATGCAGTAGCAAAAGGCTGGCCACACTGCTTGCAGGCTGTATCCGCGGTGGCTATACTGGTCTCAGAAGCTGTTAAAATAGTGCAAGGGAAAGATCTAACTGTATGGACTTCACATGATGTAGCTGGAATTCTGGCCTCTAAAGGAGGCTTGTGGCTGTCTGATAACCGCTTACTCAAATGTCAGGCCTTAATGCTCGAAGGGCCTATTCTTCAGCTGTGCACATGTGCAGCTCTCAATCCAGTGACTTTTCTTCCTGAGGAAGGGGCAGACAAAGAACATAACTGTCAGCAGGTTATAGCCTAGAACTTTGCTGCTCGAGAGGATCTCTTAGAAACTCCTCTAGCCAATCCTGATCTTAACCTGTACACTGACGGAAGTTCATTCAAGGAAAAAGGAGTTTGGAAGGCAGGATATGCAGTAGTCAGCGATCAAACAGTGCTTGAAAGTAATTCCCTTCCTCCTGGAACTAGTGCCCAGCTGGCAGAACTAGTAACCCTCACTTGAGCTCTGAAATTAGGAAAAGGAAAGAGAATAAACATTTACACGGATTCCACGTATGCTCACCTGGTTCTGCATGCCCATGCTGCCATATGGAAGGAAAGACAGTTCCTAACCTCGGCAGGATCTCCCATTAACTATCATAAGGAAATGTCAGACTTATTACAAGCTGTCCAAAAACACAAAGAGGTAGCACTCTTACACTGCCGGGGTCACCAGAAAGGAGATGAGGAGGAAGCAGAGGGCAATTGCCAAGCTGACCTAGAAGCAAAAAGGGCAGCTAGACAAGAATTTACAGAAGGACCTTTAATATGGGAAAACCCTCTCCAGTGAGCTAAACCTCAACACTCATCAGAAGAGGTAGAGTGGACAATCTCCAAGGGACACAATCTTCTTCCTTCAGGGTGGCTAGCTACCGAGGGGGGAAAATACTCCTACCTGCTGCCAGCCTGTGGAAAGTACTTAAAACCCTGCATCAAACCTTCCATATGGGTATAGAGAATACATTTCAAGTGGCCAAATCTATATTTACAGAAAAAGGTCTCTTTTAAGGCTGTACAACAAATAGTCAAAGGATGTGAAATATGCCAGAAAAATAATCCTTTGGCACATCACAAAGCTTCTCCTGGGGAAGAGTGAACCAGTCATTACCCAGGTGAGGACTGGCAAATGGACTTTACCCATATGCCTAAGTCTTGGGGACATCAATATCTGTTAGTATGTATAGATACCTACACAAACTGGGTATGTGTATACCTACACAAACTGGGTTGAGGCTTTTCCCTGTAGAACAGAAAAAGCCCAAGAGGTAATAAAAATCCTGATTAATGAAATAATCCCTAAATTCGAACTCCCTCACTGTCTTCAAAGCAATAACAGCCCTGCCTCCAAACTTGCAGTGGCCCAAGGAACTTCCAAAGTGCTAGGAATACGGTATCATCTCCACTGTGCTTGGAGGCCTCAGTCCTCAGGGAAAGTGGAGAAGATGAATGAAATGCTTCAGGGACACCTAAAGAAACTGGCACAGGAAACCCACCCCCCGTGGCCTTCTCTATTACTGACAGCACTCTTAAGGGCTCCAAACTCTCCTTAGAAAATAGGACTCAGCCCCTATGAGGTGCTTTATGGACGGCCCTTTCTTACTACTGATCTTGTATTAGACAAGGAAACAGCAGATCTAATAAAAGGTATAACCTCCTTGGCTAAGTAGCAACAGGCTGTTAGAATCTTACCTGAAGGACACCCTCGGGAAACAAGGGAAAGAGTTGTTCTGCCCTGGAGACTTGGTGCTTGTTAAGTGTCTCCCCTCAGACTCTCCCTCTCTAGGCCCATCTTGGGAAGGACCATTTTCAGTTATTCTGTCTACCCCAATGGCAGTTAAGGTGGTGGGAATTGACTCATGGATTCATCACACTCGGCTGAAGCCTTGGACTCCTCCTGAAGAAAATCATAGGCCCTCCACTCCGCAGCCTGAAGTTCCAGGAGACAACCCTTCATACACATGCAAGCCTTTAGAGGATCTACATTTTCTCTTCTGACAAGATCCCCAGGAAAGTAACTGCTCATGAGTCTAACTTACATCCTGGCATTAGTAGGACTATCACTGTTCACTTTACTATTTGCGACTGGATTCTATGCGGTCACTCCTACGGACTGGCCTACATTTTATGAACTCTCCCTCAAATCATGCAGGGCTTATAGGTCCCTTGGTCACCAATTTACAAATTCCATCTGCCTCAAACTTCACTTGTGTGAGTTCTACTAACAACTCCAATGCTTCCCTATGCCAAAACTGGGTTGCCTTACCTCCAGGCCTCAGCTGCCTAGCACCAGGCTTATTCTTTGTATATGGCACAAAAGCTTACCGCTGCCTGAACAATATCCCTAGGGAAATATGCCTCCTCTCCTTCCTAGTGCCCCCTCCACCATGACAATTTACACCGACTCTCAGGTGCAGAGTCTTCTCTTGCCATGGCCATGCCATCCTTGAACCCCAATTATTCCTTTCATAGTGGGGGCCAGAATAATAGGAGGACTTGGTACTGGCATTGGAGGAATTACTACCTCTACTCAGTTTTACTATAAGCTATCTCAGGAGTTAAATGATGACATGGAAAAAGTTGCTAATTCTCTCTGCAGAAGCAGCTTAACTCATTAGCTGCCATGGTTCTTCAAAATAGAAGGGCCTTGGATCTGCTAAGAGCAGAGAGAGGAGGAACCTGTGTCTATTTAGGAGAAGAATGCTGGTACTTTGTAAACCAATCGGGTATTGTCTTAAGCAAAGTTAAAAGAACTCAGAAATCAATCGAACGCAGGGCTAGAGACCTTCAAGAAACAGGATGGTGGAGCTTGTTTAACAACTGGTGGTCCTGGCTCTAGCCTCTCCTAGGCCATTTATAACCATTCTGTCATTGCTGGCCTTCAGGCTTCTCATCTTTAACCCTGTCAATTTCATTTCTTCTAGAATTGGGGCCATGAGGCTACAAATGGTCCTGCAAATGGAACCCTGGATGTCCTTGGCTCATGAGTTCTATCGTGGACTTCTGGATCAACCTGCACCCCTGGAAGACTCCCCTCTGGAGGAACCTCAATTGGGCCCCTTCTATGCCCCAATTCAGCAGGAAGTAGTTGGAGAGTGATCGACGTCTGTGTCCAAACAGCAGTTGGACTTTCCTGTTCAGAGAGGGGACTGAGGGACTGTGTTAAAGAAACTTCTCTTTCGGGGTCCACAAGGGATGTGGTTTCAAAGGCAGGCAGGAATTTCCCAGTTTCACGCCTCCATCTGGGGGCCAGAGGGGTTTCAGATTTAAAGTTCTTTGTCTGGGTTTCTTGCACCCGCGGGCTTGGTAGAGAAAGCCAGATGGGGCTCCTTTGTCCTAAAGCTCCCACTGAAAGCTCTGGGAGGAGGCGGCTCTGTAACTCAGAGCTGTAGACCAAGTAGCCAATCTGATATCAGAGTCAAAGATCCATCACTCCAGAGGAAGTTTGAAAGAACTCCTCTCATTGGATGAGAACATGAATGGGGAGGAAATAACTCAAGGGTTAAAACTTCAGCTGCTCGTTAACTGAATGGATATCCCTCGCTGGATTCCCCTCCCACAACAGCATGGGAGCTCTCTCGCTCTCTCTCTCTCTCTCTGTCTGTCTGTCTAATAAATTGCTATTCTGCAAAACTCTTTGGATCTGCAATATTTATTCGAACGGCAAACTCACCGTGCCTATGGGACCCCTTTCCCCATTTTTCAGGATTACAGAGACCAAGAACCTCTTCGAAACTGGGAGCTGGGTATTCTCCCTATGTTACACTTCTCTGAGACATTTACTTTCAAGAGCTCTGGCTGTCCTTGCTTATTCACTCATATTTAGATGCAAATGTGCACAGGTAGACTATATGGACCCCACTCCATGCCCCCTCTCAGAATCAAAGCAAAAAAACTTTTTAAAGGACAATTCTGTAATACCAAAAAGAACCAGGGTCACCCTCTAATAATACTACTGTGTAAGTTTCCAATCTGCATGGATGATGTTAAGCAGCAGCTGGCAAACCAGCCACAGAGGAGGCAGAAGAATACACACAGATTTCCCTCACTGCATACACCCATGCTCACGCTCGTGTCTGGCCACACATCTCACATATCAACCCATTAAAAGGAAACATCAGCCATCCAGGTGCTTAGAGTTCTCCCATTGCCGACTTTTATTCTTTACTGTGATCCTTACATGGAGAGCTGTCTCTGGTGGTTTCTCCATCATCACATGACTCATTTTGGTTTACTTTTGTGGAAGCGACTAACTTGGGAGCTGGGACTTTTCCCTCCTGCCAGAGCCTGAGGTTAACCACAATGTTCCAAAGCCCCTGAATGCTGGCCAGCCACTTGGAGGCATGCCCTTGCATCTGTTCGTCCTGTCCTTGCGGTTACTGGCCAGGAGAGGCCCAGATCTATGTTCCAAACATGGCCAGCCTATTAGAGGAGCAGCCCCATAGCCTGACATGCTCGCTTTTTCTGTCATCACTGATGTTATGAGAAAGAGAACATTGCCTTTGGACAACCTCAGCAGTGGCCGTCCAACTTAACTTGAGCAGAAAAGCCAGGTTCTTCCCAGGATTTGGTGATGAGACTCTTTGGAAATGCCTGTGGTTGAACTACATTTTTGTAGAGATTAACAGTTAAAACATAATTACTCACAAAAGCCCTGTAATTTCCATTTTAGATGAGAAAACTGATGCTCAGCAGTGATAAATTGTCCTTGATCACTCAGCTTGAAAGTAGTAAAGTAGGGATTAAGATCCAGATTTTATGATTCCTAATTTGTATTTTTCATATCACTCTGAGAGATGTTTTTGAAGATTCTTTTTCTTAATGTGATAGTTGCTGGGATTAGATAGGAAGCGCTTTACTTCACTTCAGAGTTTCAGAGAAATCTCTGTTCTGGTTGCTAATGTCCAGCATCTCACTTTGTTGTGCTTTGGATCGAATCCTAAATTTGCTACTTAAAAGTGTGTGTTCTTGGTCAAGTTCACACAACATCTCTGAGTTTTAGTTTCCTCATCTGTAAGATGGAAGTAACAATTCTTATTTCCAGTAAAACCTCATCAGGATTGTTGTGAGATTTAAATGAGTTAATGTACATCAAGCACTAAGTAGGCATTCAAAGAGGTGGTGGTGATGGTGGTTGTCAGTGTGAAGGAAGGGAATTATTTTGAAATATGTTGGATGCATTGTGTCAGCTCATCTTCAGAATATTAATTTAAAATGTAGCTACTTTGTAAAGATAGGAATCTTAAGCCATCACTCTTGCCAAAAGCAACTGTAGAAATGTTGTTATGTAGCAAACAACCAACCTACCTCATTAAAAAATGGGCAAAGTACATGGAACACTTCTCAAAAGAAGACATACAGGTGACCAATAAGCATATCAAAACTGTTCAACATCACTACTCATTACAGAAATGCAAATAAAAATCACAACGAGATACCATCTCACACTGGTCAGAATGGTTATTAAAATGTCAAAAAATAAGAGATGCTGGCGAGCTTGTAGAAAAAAGAGAATGCTTATACACTGCTAGAAGGAATGTAAATTAGTCCAACCACTATGGAAAGCAGTTTGGGGATTTCTCAAAGAACTTAAAACTACCATTCAACCTAACAATCCCATTACTGGGTATAGACCCAAAGGAATAGGAATCATTCTACTTAAAATACATACGTGCCCACATGTTCATTGTAGCACTAATCACAATAACAAAGATATGGAATCACCCTAGGTGCCCAGTGAATCAGGTAAAGAAAAGGTAGTACGTATACACCATGGAATACTATGTAGCCATTATAAAACAAACAAAATCATGTCCTCTGCAGGAACATGGATGCAGCTAGAGGTCATTACGCAGGATCAGAAAACCAAAGACTGCATGTTCTCACTTATAAGTGGGAGCTAAACATTGAGCACACATGGACATAGAGATGGAAACCACAGACACTGGGGACTACTTGAGGGAAAAGGGTGGGAAGATGGTGAGGGTTGAAAAAGTAGCTGTCAAGTACTATGCTCACTACTTGGGTGATGAAATCATTTGTACTCCAAACCCCAGTGACATGCAATTTACCTTGTAACAACCCTGCACATGTACCCCTGAACCTAAAGTAAAAGTTGAGGAGAAAAAAGTGTTGTTATGTGTCAGACACTGGGCATTCAATATGTGCAGATGTGATCAGAGGACAGCAAGCCCCCTTCTTCCTTGTCCACAGGAATGGGTTCCTGAAGAAGGACTGGGAGCTGTGTGCATGGTACGTAAGGCAATTTTTTGATGAGACAGCATCTTTTCTATCAGGGAATCAGGAATTTGTTAAGTGAGTACCAAGTGCTCAGAGGAGTGGGTACCATTTGTACTTGGTTCATTCGTGCTTACCAAGGTCATAGGCAAACAAAGGGAGGTTATTAATAACAGCTTTTGCATCTTGGAGGAAATGAATTTTAGACAAAATCTTGGGCTTTGGTGCTCTTCGAAGCAGGTAAACGGGAAGCTGGGAGGAAAGCGGGCATCTTGTTTGCAACAAGAAGATTGTAACACTGGCTCCAGCCAGCAATGGGGTGAAAAAATTAAGCTATTGCCCGTAAACTGGCACAAGTCCATAAAGACACCAAACAGAGAGAAAGAGAGGGAAGTTAAGAAGAAAGGTACATTTATGAAGGAAAAGATGGGTGTCTGTTCACTTAGGAGAGACTTGTCTTTATTATAATACAAAGTGACCACACCCACATGTACATATGCGGTAAATAAAGGATCCCTCTAGTGCAGGGCGGCTGACGGTGGGGCCTTGATTATGTGTTCACCTGGGGAATTCTAAGAAAGTAGGCCATCCCAGGCTTTCAAAGCAAGAAGCCTACTTGCTTTTGGAAGTCATGGTGAATGGAATTTTAGGATTGATCTGTGCCAACCTTATGTATAGAGGAAGAATGGGGGAGAAAGAGGGAATTTCTCTGGCAAGCTAGGGAAATGCTCTCTGAAGGACATGCATGTCTTCAGACCCAAGTCAGAGAAAAATGCTTCGGGTGAACTTCAGAGTGGTCTGATTTTGCAGCACTTAAGAGATATACATTTAAAATACTGAGACAGTTAGTAACAGAAGATGCAAGAGAAAAAAGCACAAGTCATAACCTCAGAGCCATGGTGCTCAACAGTGAGGAGGGGACCGTAACGTCTGGAGACGCTGCTGGTTGTTACAACAAGGGGGAAGGGCTACTGGCATCGAGTGGGGGGTGCAAGGAATGCTGCAGAAACAGGACAGGCCCCTCCCACCAACAGAGAATTATCTGGCCCCAAACGTCAATAGTGCAAAGGTTGACAAATCCTCATTTAGAGCTATCATCCTTTATATCACAAATATTAACCACTAAGCAATGTAACTAAAATGAAAAAACACCATAAGTGAGAACAGAGGCTTATGCTAGAAGCAGAATAAGTCATGTAATTAATAAAATTTTGCAAATAAGGAATTCTAGGTTTTCCTCAGGAACTCCTAACCCTAAACTTTTTAAGTATGCAGTAAGAAGAGAATCATAAAAAAAAAAAACCACAAAATTTTATAGTGACATTATTATAACTTTTAAGCATAGTATTTGTTATAGTTTATACATCACAAGAATTGTCTTATTTAATATTTACAATTTGGTGTAATTGTCCCAATTTCATGGACTGTGAAAATTTACATTTCAGAATTTTTAAAAACTATATCTATGTATTAGGTAATATACTAGGCACTGGGTTTATTACTAAGATAAATAAAAATTTAATATTAAGATGTTCAAAACCTCCTGGGAAACACAGGCATGTGATAGCTGTAATAACAGAGAATGGAGGGTTAGGGGACTGAAGTCATTTGCCTAAGGTACAAAACTAGCAATTGAAAGATCTGGGATTGGAGATCTGAGTCTTCTGAATCTATAGTAAGTCTTCTGTCTTGGCACAACAATATAACAACCCTCTTAGGTTCCCCAGAGAAATGAAAACAAAACTGAAAAATATTCACTCCAAAACGCGTGCATACACTGCCAAGCGGGCGAAGTATAAAAACACTGTGGAAGCAGAGGTCAAGACCAGGGTTTGAAAAGGGAAGATAAGACCCGGCAGACAGGAAAACGGAGGCCTCTTTCCAAACCACCCTCCGCTGTTCTTAGGGTTGGATAGTTATGTTAAGATCCACGCCCCCGGAGCAATCTGACTTTGAGTTGGAGGCGCAGGAAACATGAATCTCTTGCGGTTAGACTAAGTCCCTTCAAATGCAGCCCAGGTTCTCCTCGCTTTGAGGCCGGGTGAGAGGAATTCTCCATTTAGGGAGATGGCCTTAGGTGAGTGGGAGGAACTTCCTAACAACAGTTGAAGTAAATATGAGCGAAGACACAACAAATGGCCAGCTTCTCTGGCGTTCAAATTCCTCCAGTCAGCAATTTCTCGCCTCCCTTCCTCCCCCAAATCGGGATGGAAATATGAAGCCACAGTTCACTCCCGTTACTCGTTCTGATGGCAAACAAGTTGATTCCAGAACCTATCATTTCACAGCTGTTTGCTTCCACTTCCCAGCAGACAGGCTCTTTGCCTCTGGACTTGGTTAAAAGGCTCTGAGAGAGGCGCCTTCAGGCAGCTCAGGCTCCTGGTGGAGGGATGCCTGGGGACCGCAGCCCAAGGACTACGATGCTCCCTTTGTCCTTTCGGGAAGGGAAGGATTAATGGGGCCCCTGCCAGTGACACAAAGTACTCATTTTCCACTCAGGTCAGGGCTTTGCCGGGGAGAGAAGAAGCAAGAGGCAAACACGAAACCTGATTTGCCTATGCCATGTGGAACCACAGAACCGTGCCGTTGTCAGGGCCACTCCTCCCTCCCTTTCCACTCCCCAGCAGGAGAGGCCGAGTTAAATAAAGCCCCGCTTATTCCCCCAGTGTCTCAGAGCCTCTGTCCACAGCCACAGTTGACTGGACCAGCATGGACACCTGACCCAGGCTGGGCCAATCATATCCTCTCTCCTGCAAACTTGGAAATGGCACCTCCGAGTCGCTGAGCCGTGCAGAACTAGAGATTCTTCACCCTCCCTCTATGTTGAAATTGCCCAGGAATTCTGAAAACACTGTCTATGAAAAGAGTCAAACTCTGTAAAATATTTAGAAATTTATTCTAAGCCAAAGATGAGTGACTATGGGCCCATGACACGGCTCTCAGGAGGTCCTGAGAACCTGTACCCAAGGTGGTCCTGACGCAGCTTGGTTTTATACATTTTAGAGAATCATGAGACATCAATCACATATATTTAAGAAATACATTGATTTGGTCCAGAAAGGCGGGACAACTCAAAGTGCAGGTTGCGGGTGGGGGTGTTAGGAGGGGGAATTCCAGGCTATAGGTGAATTTAAACATTTCTAGTTGACAATTGGTTGAATATGTCTGAAGATGTGGGATTCATAAAAAGGGAATGTTCAGGTTAAGATAAATATTGTGGAGACCAAAGTTCTTTCAAAGTCTTATAGTGGCTACCCTTTGAGGCAATAGATGACATAAGTTTCCTATTCAGATATCAGCTAATCTCTTTAGGATTGGGAGGGTCAGGAAGAAAAGAATCTAGCTATGTTAGTAGAGTTTCTTTACAGATGCAAACTTTCCCCCACAAAGAACAGCTTTGCAGGGCTATTCAAAAATATGGCAAGGAAACACATTTTGGGGTAAAATATTTTGATTTTCTACCTTGTCTCAATACTATGCCCGAATCAGTTTGGAAAGTAAGTCAGGATATATAGGGTTAGATAAAACCCATCGATGAGAATTTATATGATTAGGGCATGACTCCCTAGACCCCTTAGATAGGGATTTGGGCAAGATTTTTAAAGAAAATTAAGAGTTTAGTCCTCAGCACACACACACACACACACACACACACACACACACACACACACACACACACACACACACACACACACACACACGATGGCCAGGCGTCCCCCCAGATTCGAGTTTTGTTGTTTCTGGGTTGGATTGATCTAAGCACTTGCTCTGTAGCTGGGAGAGGCACCAGTGCATGGAGAAGTGGTCACACTGAGGACAATGAGGCGTACCTTCAGAGAGAAGTTGGAGTGAGAGATCTATGCCCTAGAAAGAGTAAGCAGTGATCTTGACTCCTGCTAGCTTTCTAGGTCTGGGTTCAGGCCATCCTCAGGCCCATTTTGTTCCTGCCTTTGAATCCTTACTTCAAAATGTTTCTTGCCTTGAGTGGCTTCTGTCACATACAACAAAAGAACCTTCACCAAGCCATTCACACAGCCAATCCATCACCTGTCACAATCCTGATGATTCTACCTCAGAAATCTCAAACTTCATCTCTGTGGCCTTTTCAATGGAGTTCTCCCCATGGCCTTCCCTGAGTGGACTCTCTGCCCAGGTCCTCTTCTCTCCCTTCCAGGCTCCATATAAAACAGAGCTGATCCACTTGTTCCCAGACTTAAAGTCCTTTACTGGTTTCTTGTTGCCATTTAAAAATAACAAAATAGTTCTGTGTAAATTGACCTGTGAAAATATGTTACGAACTGAAAAAAATTAAGCCGCAGATCAGTAGGTGTAGGTTGCTTAATTTTTTGTTTCTAAAGCTTGATTTAAATATGATTGCATACGTGTAAGAAGAAGAGAGGATATCTATCAAACTGTTAGCAGTGGTTTCCTTGGTAGAATGGTTCTGCATGGGCAGAAAGGGGATTTCTACTGTGCCTTACTTTATATAATATTTAAAAAATGATGAGGGGTATTGGTAATTTTAATTTTTTCCCATTTTCTTCCAGTATATATTTTTTTAATTTCAAAGTTCCTTCTCGTTTTTGCTTGTGTCAGCTCCCAATACTCTGTGCCACATACACTCCAGCTATTCTGAACTTCTATTATTTCCCCAAAATAGCATCCTCTTCAAGTAACTATGGCATCACCTATTCTATGCCTCTTTCTTAAGTGCCTATACTCCATTCTTCATCTAAAAGCTTCTACTTTTCTTTTTCGATCCAGATCAAATGACACCTCCTCTGGGAAGCCTTCTTAGGCTGATCCATGTGTATCCCATGTCAGAGTTAGTTGTTCTATCCCAGTGGCCCTGTGGTTCCTTGCTACTATGTCTGCTATAATGCACCAAATTGTGTTATGGTTGATGTGATCACGTGATTATTTCCTCAACTGGAGGTGAGTTCCTTGAAGATGAGGGCTGAATCTTATTCATCTCACTCTCTTCTCATCTAGCAGAAGAATAATTGTTGCACAGAAAATCTTGGTTCAGTGGTTGAATGAATGAATGGATGAACAGGCTCTTGCACACAAGAAAGAGACTTGATGTAGTTGCATCCTTCCCTGCTTCAGCCAGGTAAGATCTACCAACTCGAACTTGTCACAGCCTTGTTTCTAAGCTGGTCTCATCTACAGAGTTGTTGTTTTTCACCAGCAAGCAGGCTCAATTTCCAAGCTGGTATGATAACTATTGATGTGGCACTTTGAACTTCACGAAGAACAACTGAAAATATGCTTCTAGGAGTTAAGGACTAATAAGAAAATAATGAAGCTATGCCTATTCTGAAAAATGTCTAAGTGATGGGACATGCTGATTTCTGTGTGGGTATTCACTTCTCCCTCTCCCCTAGCTCTCTAAAGAGAATCTTTGATGACAGAGCCCCTGATTTCTGTTCTCTTCCAAAGAGAAAATATTCCTTATTGCTGGGAAAGAAGCAAACTCAAGCTATCTAATAAAATCCCAAGAGAGGAGGAGAATGGGTCTGGAGGAAAAAGGCAGTCATGGAAGCAAGGGGTAGAGGAGTTTTCTTCAGGGATCTGAGACGTCTCCTTGGAGGAACTATGAACAGAGAAGACAGAGAATAAACTGGGAATTTAGGCTGGGCACGGTGACTAGTGCCTGTAATGCCAGCACTTTGGGAGTATGAGGCAGGAGGATTGCTTGAGCCCAGGAGTTCGAGACCAGCCTGGGCAACAAAGTGAGATCCCTCTTTCTACAAAAAAAAATAATAATAATAATTAGCTGAGTATGGTGGTGTGCACGTGTGGTCCCAGGTACATGGGAAGCTGCGGCAGGAGGATTGCTTGAGCTTAGGAGGTCGAGGCTGCAATAAGCCATAATCACACCACTGCACTCTAGCCTGGGTGACAGAGGGAGAACTTGTCTCAAAAAAAAAGAAGAAAGAAAGAATGATAGATTGGGAATTTAGTGAATGGTAAAGAGTTCCTATCTATGTTTATTCTCTGTTATGACTTACATGAGGATGAGTAAAGAATCCATTTCCTTTTAAATTCTATTTTGGATATTGTCCTGTGCTTCTTAAACACAACACTGCCCCAGTGCCAGCACACAGGAATCCAGGCTTTGTAAAAGTTACACCTGTAAATGGGTGGGAAGGGCCTGCACAAATGCAAAAATACACCTTTCACTCAGGCCTTTGCTAGCTCCATATCTGCCTCTGCCAAAGAGAATGGAGCCAAGGCCAGTAGAGGCAGCAGAGGTCCATAGCTGGCCAGTTCTGGATACAGGGAGCAGACAGCCTGGACAGAGAAACACTGCATCTTGGGAGTGGATGGGGGAGGGCCACCCAAACAAGGCACTGTCCTCACCATTTTCTGGGGCTTTTAGGCCAGGAGTGTCCAGGAGCTCATGGCGGTGGGTTTCAGGAAAGGGAAACTGCTTGGAACCAGTTTGCAGCTTGATGCTGATATCCTGGGACCACCTCAGGTGGTGCAGGCATCCACCCAGACCCTTGACACACCAGGAGCTGCAAGCCTCTGAGCCATGGAGATCAACACAGGCAAGTAGTGGTTCTGAGGCAGTCACGGTTTCTAATATTCTAAATAGAGTTTACTCAAAAAGAAGCCTCTGTAGCTGGGCATGGTGGCACATGCCTGAAATCCCAGCTACTAGAGAGGCTGAGGCATGAGAATCATTTGAATCTGAGAGGTGGGGGTTGCAGTAAGCTCAGATCATGCCACTGCACTCCAGCCTGGGTGACAGAGTGACACTCTGTCTCAAAAAAAAAAAATCCTCTAAAATAAACTCATAAATCCCCCAGAAGGCGGCAGATCTTAAGGTGAGAAGAGGGAAGACCACTGGGGCAAGGTTAATGAGAGACAGAACACAGAAGGGTAAATTAACTTTGGAGAGAAGCGCTCTTGATCCTGGCAGGCTTTGTGGGTCCAGGCTTGTTATTGAACAGTTGAACTTGAGCGAGGTAATAGCAAAGGTAAAGCAAGATGACTTGATAAAGGAAGGCATCATTTTAGGTGGGAAGCAGCGGGATGTATTAGACAGCGAAAGTCAAAGACTAAGGGTTGAAGCCTTGCCCATTGCTGACATTTTAAATAATACTGGGCTCTCCATTTTCCCATCTGAAAAACAAGATCTCCAATATCTTTGTGTTTGGTACATTGTGTGCCTTCATTCATTTATTCATTCCACAAAAGGGCTGAGCACCTTCAATGTGCCAGACACTAGGCTAGGTACTAGGGACATGAAGCAAGTGGGTAGTTGTGGCCCCTGCTCTCACGGAGCTTACATTCAACTGAAGAAATCAAAATGTTGGTGAGACCCTTGCTGCCTTCCCTCTTCCTACCCTATCTCCTTTCTGTGGAATGGGCATCAGACTTTGCTTTTAGAAGTTGCCAACAGAGACAAGGAAAGACTCAGAAGATCACACTTTAGGCTAGACAGGAAAGTGAAACTGATCCCCTGGCCATAACCATCCTATCTAGCATAAGGGATCTGTGGAGAAGCTGGAGAGCTTCCAGAATAAAGTCAGGAAATGATTACAGCCTCCTTCCAGGCCTTTCCAAGAAAACTATAAATCTTTTTCCAGGCCTCCACAAGAAGCAAAGATAATCAAACCAGCATTTTAACCACTCTTCTGACATGGGTAGGATATCTGACAGGCCATTGCTAGAAGCTGAATAGATGATCAGAGGAAAAAAATGAAAAAGTACTGTGATATCAATTGTAAAGGTAAAAATACCATAGTGGTCATTTAGTCAAGGTTATATATTTATACCAATTCTTTTTCTGCTCTATGGAGAACTGTTTAAGATACAACATATTTCTGCTGTAGTGGGAATCGTTTAAGTTAGACATGCAAAAGGACTTTCTCTAAGAATACTGAGATGCCAATAAAGTGGAAAGTCGTAGAGTAAGATCAGCTTTCTTATATTTGAGGGAATACACTTGCAGATAGAATAACCAGATAGCCACATAGATGCTTGCCATCTGATTCTTTCCTTTCAGGCTAAAACCAAAGAAACACTGTCCAGTAGTGTTGATTGCTGTCTTTCATACATAAGCAACACTGGACACCTGTAGGCTGATGGAGGTTTCGTCCCACTTGAAGATTGTCTTGTGTTTGTGTGTCCCTGTTTGGGCCTCCCATCCATCTGCCTCACTGTCCAAGTGGCTGGCCGGCAGGGTCTGTATATGGGCTCCCTGGGTTGTGCCACTGGGAAGCACTGGCAGGTGGTCCCCTGGAGAGCTGGAGGAAAGTGAAGCAGGATATCTATCCACCCCCTCTGCTAATGGCTTGCTGGGTTCCTTTAAGGAAGGCTGTAGCTCCTGTTGATTGATCTTTCCTGTAGCCACAGTTCTCACTGCATTCAGGTCAGTGTTCCCAACCCTTGCACGTTCAGGCCAAGAGGTGGCCACATACTGTTGCCAACCCCGGAGTTCCCTTAAACTTGCCCAGACTTCTGTAAATATTCCTTTAACAAACTCCCCTTAGTCACCCCTTTGAGTGTACGTGCCATCTGTCTGCAGCTGGAGTTCTGACTCATATATACTCTGAATTGGACTCAAGGAATTTCTAAAATTTGATTCAACGTTTATTTTAACCAAAAGATTTTGAGAAACTACTTTATACCAGTGATAGATACTTAAACACTTAATAATAATATCTAAACATTTTTGAGTGCCTGTGGTATGTGATCAGTACTGGACTAAACAATATTGATGATTTAATCATCCCAGCAGTTTTGTGGTAAATAAGTTTTTAAACCTCTTTTCAGATATGAAAATAAATATTCATTATAGTTAAGTACCTTGCTTGAGGCCACGACACCAATAAGTAGAGGAAGCAGGATTCATATTACATTTTAAACATATTTTCTTTATGGTCTCTTGTGTACAATGATAATTATAATGGAGTGTTCAGAAAAATAAAGAAAAATGAGAGGAAGAAAGAACTCTACTACATGCCAAGCATTGGATTAAAAAAAAAAAACTATGCTTTGCTTTCTGAAGTGGCAAATTCTGCTTTCTGAAGTTACAGTCTAGTAGGACTGCAAACATACACAGATCTCTGGATGGCCAAGTTTATCCAGTGAACGAGGGGTGGGAGGAGAGCATGGTGGTGGCGTGGCAGGCGAGGGGTGGTCATTACATGCAGTGATATGCTGGCAAATGTTGATCAATGGGTCCACCCCTTCTACAGAAAAAGCCCTGTCTTACAGTGCTTGCCAGTTTCTGTAGTATAGATGCTTCCAGCTTGGCTGACTTCAGGCTACATGGCATCACTGAATGGGGGAGTTGGGAAGAGACTTACTCGATTGTGCTCCAGCACACTTCTAAATTGATGTGCAAGGGCAGAGTCAAGAATAGCCTAGTGTGTGGATAAGATCTGCTGGAGCCCAGGGAACAAACAGGTGAGGGACTATGGGTGGGGGCAGAGATGAGGCTGGAGAGGAGACAGAGAAGACCAAGGGCCAGGCTGTGGCTGACCGGCTAGAGCTGCACTGTCCCGTTTGTAGCCACACATTGCTGCTCAGTGCTTGAAATGTGACTGGTCCAAAGTGCAATGTGCTGTGATGGTAAAATAGACACCAGATTTTGAAGACTTCTTATGAAAAAATGAATGCAAAATATATCATTAATACTTTTTTATATTCATTATGTTAAATAAAATGTGTAATATCATTGGTTTAGACTAAGCAAAAGCACTAGACCCAACAGACCAAACCAAAGTGGGGTTATGCATGCTGAAGTTCCACACCACCAAGCCAAAAGTAAATTGTTTATCTGACCTTCCAAGAAGTCAGGAGAGAGACAGACAACAGCCAAATCCCCAAATGAGCCAGTTTTAGCCAGCATGATGAGGAAGTACCCGTGTTTTAACCTTTACAAGGAAAGCAGCTTTGATTTCACTCTGATTTTCATTCTGTTTCTGCGTTCTTTAGCCCTTTTCTGTCTATAAAAATCTGCTCAGCTTATTGGAACTCTTATTCCGTTTTATAAAATAAGATGTTGCCTCATTCTAGAATCACAAATAAAATCCAACTAAGATCATCATATCTGTTGTCATTTTGTCTTTTGACAGTGTTAGGTATAGTGAATTCCTCTTCAAACAGCTTGCCCGGCTTCCTTGTTCTATGTTCTCTGATTCCCTTGTATCTTCCTGCCTCTAGTGGCCCACACTGTAAGCAACCTCTCCTGCCTCTGCTGCCCTCTGACATGCCTGAATACGCCTAGGCATGCCTGGACATACCTTAGCCCCAGTCCACATCCCTTTCCTTATTTGGAAATATGTTAGCTCCCTAGTCCCCCACAGGCAAGGCAACCCCCTTCTCTCCTTTTCTCTTCCATCACAGGCCTACCTTATTTTTAAAAAGTTTGAGTGTTTAGCCAATCAGGGCTAGCTTAGATTGTGTGGTTTGACCCCACCCAATAGGGGACAGACACAGAAGAATAGACTGCATTAGGAATAAAACCCCTTCTTTCCTTTGTTCCTTGTGCTCTTGCAACCATGCCAAGCATGAGCAGCACCCCTCTGCAGTAGCAAATTTGCCTTGCTGAGAAATCTTTTGTTCGAGTGACTGTTTTCTTTGCGACTCCAAGCTCTTATTTCCAACAACAATTACAAGCTAAGATAATAATATTTTGGATATATTTGGTTAATCATGCATGTTGTTATAATTTATCTGTTTTGTTTTACTTTTTTAATGTGACTACTAGAATGTTATATTCTTTGAACATCTTTGGAATTCTTTTACAGGCAACAGAGAGTCTTTGAAGCATTTTAAATGGATGTAGTCTGCTTCCAGTAAAGATCGTCCTGGTACCTTGTGGATTTTCTGAACCAGGCCAGAGGAGGAGAACTGTTGAGAGTCCAGGCCAGGGGCATGTGGGACTGAATTAAGGCAGTGCAGTTTGGAACAAAGAAGGAGAAAGCAAAATGCAAGGTGCACAGAGACGGATCAAGGATGGTGCCTAGGTTTCTGGCTTGGGCCACTGTCTAGCTGGGAGTGAACAGGGACGGATCAAGGATGGTGCCTAGGTTTCCAGCTTGGGCCATGTCTAGCTGGGAGTGATGATAACAGGGACTAAAGTACAGGAGGGATGAAGACTTCTAGGGGAAAGGTGATGAGTTCTGTTTCCGATATGATGAGTCTGAGGTGTAAGGGGACTATGCAGGTGTCCAAAGGGCAGCTAAGCCCTGGAGTCTGGAAGCCTATGGGTTCCATCTTAAAAACCTGTTCAGAATAAACCAATTCCTACCATTTCTATGGCTACCACCCAAGTCCCAGCCACCATAATCTCTTATCTGAAGAATTGCCATTTTAATTCTCCTCACAATTCCTAGAACTTGTCAGGAACCCTCCTGACTCAGAGCCTCGGCACTTGCTCCCCTGTCTCCAAAGCCCTTTCCTTAGATTAAGTTATCTCCCTCACCCCCTTCAGGCCTTTACCCATCGATCCCTTCTTTGTGAAGCCTCCCTGTTCATGCATCTAAAATGACACCCCTTACTCTTTCCTTCCCTTCTTTATCTTTTTATTAGCTCTTACCCACCTATTCATTGTACATGTTACTTATCATGTGTAATGTTTGTCTCTCTCACTCGAATGTAAGCTCTATACATCAAAGATTTTGTCTGTTTTATTTTCCTTTGCAACCCCTGTGTCTAATAGTAGGTACTGGATTAATATTTGTTGAATGAACAGATAAATGGCAATATGTCAGTGAGTAAGCACATAGGTCCTAGAAACAGACCTGCTATTGACATACATTCCAGCTCTGCCACTCATCATTGTGACTGTGGGCTGATTATTTAACATCTCCAAGCCTTCGTTTTCTCATCTATGAGGTGGAGAGATTAACAGTAACTTCCACAGAAGATTATCATGAAGACTCATCTATTCCATACTTGTGGGATCCCTACCAAGTGCCATGAAGTGTGTTGACAGGGATTAAATGAGATATTGTAAACAAGACTTTGATGCTGGGTCTGGTACATGATAAGCCCTCAGTAAATGCTTACATTCACTCAGTAAATGCTTACAAACTTCACGTGTTGAAAATGTAATTCCCAATGCAACAGTGTTGAGAGGTGGGGCCTTTAAGAGGTGATTAATGAGTGGATTAATGTTGTTAATGGATAGATTAATGGGCCCTCACGCATGGATTAATCTCATTATCAATAACAGATCTCATGCACTTGTTATTGCAAGAGAGGAAGTGTTATAAAAGTGAGTTTGGCCTTTTCTTGTGTGCTGTTGCCCTTCCCTCTTCCGTCATGGGAGGATACAGCAAAAAGGCCTCAGCAGACAAGGGCCCCTCGACCTTGGACTTCCCAGCCCCCAGAACTATAGGAAATAAATTTTTAAATGTATAAATTTAGCCAGGTATGGTGGTGAACACCTGTAGTCCCAGTTACTGGGGAGGCTGAGGCAGGAGGATCCCTTGAACCCAGGAAGTGGAGGCTGCAGTGAGCCGAGATCACGCCACTGCACTCCAGCCTGGGTGAGAGTGAGACTCTGTCTCAAAAACTGTAAAATAAAATAAAAATAAATAAGGTACCCAGTCTGTGGTATTCTGTTATAGTAACACAAAACAAACTAAGACACTGAGTATTTGCGGCAGCAGAAGAGGGGTGTCTGGCAGTCAGGAGAGGGGGCTGGTGTGAGCTGCTGATTTGGAGTGAGCAGCACTAGAAGAAGCTGAGCTGGCCCAGGGAGAGCAAGCAGCATGGGCAGTGAGAAGTGTGGGCTGTGCTGACCCTGCGGGGATAAAGCCGCGAGGCGAGCTGGGAAACAAGCTGGACTTTCAAGGCTGGTTAGTGGGTGGAAGGGGAATTCTGGTGTCATCATAAGCATATGAATCAGGCCTCCACTGCCAGAATCCTGAAGCAGAGCAGACAAAGCCCTCGCCAAAGCCACGAGTCATTGCCCCCCGCAATGTGCCAGAAGCGGTGAGAACACAACGTCACAGGGTCCTGCCTGCCTCAGACTGAATTAGGGTTGGCCCCTGGCACCTCAGGCCTCACTGCTTGAGAACCCCTCGTGAAGAGGCTAGAGCCTCATTCTGGGCAGCAGTGGGTGAAGGCTCCTCACCACCTTTTAGCGAGGAGTGAGCAAGGGCTCTGCAGGTAGAGGCCCAAGAGCTGCTGCACCTATGTGGGTCTCAGATGGCATGGAAATGGAGGTCAGGGTGCTGGGAGGCCCCAGGTCAGGAAGGACGTGAGGGTGGAAGACGGGAGGCCCTGCCCTTTCCTCTTGGCTCCAGCATGGCTGTAGCCTTGCTGCCCTGAGCTGTGCCTTGCCGGGCTCTTCCTGGAAGATTTTCCTGGAAGACTTCCCAAGGGCCTCAGTCACAGGACAGAATATTTAGAAGAAGCCCCCCACCCACCCTGGCTCCAGGCCCCGGGATAAGGAAAGCCTGGACAGTGATTTCAACGACAAGAGCCCCTCAGGCACTCTGGCTGCTCTTGTGTCCAGAAGCTGTTTCTTCTCAGAAGCTTTGCTGTTGCCAGCGTCTCAAACATGAAGCAGGGGCTCCAGTGTTTTATGGAACGAACAGGTCGAGGCAGACCTGAGAAGTCAAACCTGTGGTGTGGCCACTTGCTTTCCAGAGTTTAGTGCTCCGTATCCCCCCACAACCCCATCAATAATATACAGACAGCCCCCACCTTAGGATGGTTTGACATACGATTTTTCTTTTTCAATTTTGCAGTGCTGCTAAAGCCATATGCATGGGCACCTCACCTTATGATGAACTATGTCTGGATGAGCCCAGTGTAAATCAAAGGGCGTCTGTAGGTTGCGTAAGAGACACATGCGGTTCAATAAATAATCACAAAGTAAACTCCTAGGTAAACACCACATAGGTCATGATGGGGACCACTTCCCTGCCAGCATCTCAGAATCTCTCCCATGTATTTTCCTGATTTCAGTACTTTGCCTCCCCTAAAGCTACCTACTACTCTGACTTTTGGGACAATTATTTCCATGCCGCTTTTTAGAAAGCAACATGGTACAGTGGTGAAGGACATGGAATCTGTAGCCAGAGACATTGATTCACATCCTGGTTTCTCTACTCTCTAGCAATGTATCCTGGGGCAAATTACTTCATCCCTCTGTGCCCAGTTTCTTCATCTGTAATATAAGGATAATGAGAAGATGCAAGCTGATAGGGTTGTTTATAAATATGGCGAATGTGTATGAAGTGCTTTGAACAGTGCCAGAGATACGATTGCTGCTCTTTATAGTAAGCCACCTACATGTACATCTCACCATAAATAGGATCTAGTTTGCTAGTTTTTGGACTCTGTATTAAAAGAATCATACTATAAAACAATCAAATAAGTGAACAGACAGACAGACAACACCTGTGTGTTGAAAGCAGCCGTGACTATGGAAGGGAGAGAAGGATGCACCAGTTGCTGAGGTCCTGGAAACAGAAGCCTTTCATGGTGGGCCGGGCAATGAGGCAAGGATGCAGGGATGGCGCCAACAGAAGACGGAGATCTCCGTGGAAGAGTGCAACGGCCAGAACCCAGCCTGAGTCAAGGAGTGGAAGGGGCTCTAGGGAGTGTGGCCACCTGTGCTCTCCTTTCCCACCAATCTGCACCAGGCAGGCTGTGGTAGGAGGAGCAGAAGGCTGGGAGGCCGGCTGCAGACTTGAGGTAACAGGAGGGGAGGCTTCTTGATAGGTAGAATCTCCACGTTAGAGGAGGTAGGAAGCTTGTCAGCCAAGAGAATGGCATTGGGACTTTCCCAAACCAAGCTGGAGCCCCCTTCCCTTTTTTTGTCTCTGCCTACAGAAAGCAACAGATAGAAGATGTTTCTCACAGATAGCTCACAATGTCCCTCTTGTCTGAAATAATTGCTTTTAATTATACAGATAATTGATGGAAAATATAGAATGTGAGAAGGAAGAACAAAATCTGCTCATAGTCCTACCCTATTGCATCCACCACTATGTCAGTTGGGGTGTGTTTCCTTTCAGCCTTTGTTCATGCATAATGAAACTCTAAATTCAATTCTCTTTTGGTTTTTAATTGAATTCAGATTAAATTGATCCAGGTGAAAAGAGGGTATCTAGATTTTGCTCCTGAAATAATAACTCTACAGCTGTATTCAAACTATAGGATAGACAATTTTAAAAACAATAGCAACTAACATTTATAGAATGCTTATTATATGCTAGACATTCTGTTCTAAATCTTTCGCAGGAATTGTTTTTGTAAATTGATACAGTAATTAATAAGGGTTTACCATAAGTTACTATTATCATCCTCATTTTGCAGGACAGAGGGCAAACCATGAAACGAAGCACAGAAAAGTTGCGTAACTCCCAAGATCACATGGCTTGGGAATTATGTTACAGGCTTTGGGAGGAAAGACAGGAGCTAGAATACAGCTCCAGTGAGTATGATTTTATGGTGTCTAATAAGCGTCTACAACAGGCTGAGATGGGACCGCATTTCAGTTAAAGCGACAGTTTGTGAAAAGGAAAAGCTTTTTCCTGTAACCCTCCCTCTGCTTCCTTCCACGTGCTGTGTGGGTCACTTCTCCCTTCTGCCCCCTGGTTGCATTACTTCATCTCAGCAGGGTATTTCCAGCCCCAGCTGCTGGGCCTGACTGCAGGCTACCGTGCTGACAATAGTGCTAGAGTGCAGCCTCGACAGTGTTCGGAGCTGTGTGGATCCCTTGCTTGGAAAGGAACAGTCCTGCACTTAGAAAACCCAAAGTGCCCAACTCCCAGCTTCGTCCTCTGTGTGGGAAGAGTTGAGATGAAAATGTCAAGCTATTTAACAAATTCATGCTAAATACTTGGCGGTAGCAAATACTTCAATGAAATTATATGTTTTTCTTTTGAAGTTATGTATTTCCCTTTTGCTGATGTTCATTGAGCACTTATTCTACTCTAGGCCTTGTGCCATGAGCTATGGATCTGCCCATTTGATCTTCACAATGCCCTCAGCTGAGGTTCACTTTTTTTTTTGAGACAGGGTCTCATTCTGCCACCCAGGCACTGGAGTCCAGTGGTGTGATCATGGTCCACTATAGCCTTGACCTCTCTGGGCTCTGATAGTCCTCCCACCTCAGCCTCCTGAGTAGCTGGGACTACAGGTGCATGCCACCATGCCCAGCTAATTTTTGTATATTTTTGTAGAGATGGGTCTTGCCGTGTTGCCCAGGCTGGTCTTGAACTCCTGGGCTCAAGCCATCTGCCCACCTTGGCTTCCCAAGGTGCTGGGTTTACATGCATGGGCCACCCACCGTGCCCAGTCTGAGGTTCACTTATGATCTCTGCTTTATAGTAGGGGAAGTGGAGGAGGCATGATAAGGAGCCCATGCTCATGTGGCCAGTTTGTGCAGGAGGCCTGGCAAAGGCCACGCTCTTGGCTTGTCACCTTGCTGCTTCTCCACACTTCCTTGTGTAACAGTTCCGGCTCTGTCATCAATGGGCTGTGTGACTGCACATGCCACTGCATGTCCATGGCTATCAGTTTCCCTATCTGTAAGAGGTTGCGCTGGATGCTCCCCAAGGCCAAGGTCTGTGAGCCTGAGCACTCTGTGTTTCCTGATCAGCTTCGCTTCATCGAGGGCCTCCCATGGGCATAGACCAGATGTGGGAACTTGGGAGATACAGGAGAAGTAACATTATGGCCTCTGGCTCCTCAGGGAATTTAGAATCCACTTGAGGACATGATTGGTGGCACAAGACAGTGAATAATTAATTTCCCAATGTGTGATTCAGACTAGAGTGTAAAGATTCTGGAAAGGCAATTGAATGAGTCTTGCCTAGTGGAAAAGTGGATCATCCTAAAGGGAGAGCAAATCCTCCTTAACATTTGCTAAAAATTGCTTCTCTGTTAGGCAAGAGCCAGCTGCACTTGGGCATATCATCACCATCTGACTCCCAGTCCAGCTCAACCCCCAGCCTGGGAGCCCTAGGAAGCTGGCGGATGTGCCACATTTCAATGAGAGCATGAACACTTAGAGGGTGTGTTGGTTTTTTCCTCCACATTATACACTTCCTTATGTTGAAACATTTTCTCCACAGTGCTAGATGGAAAGAAGAAGATGCAGGTTGACAAAGCAGAGCTCAGGGAAACAGAGTTAGTTGGGAATGTGCAAAAATCACTTTGTGAATCAGGGGATGAAGGTGGCTTATACACCAAAGCTGAATTCCTTCAATCACAAAGAACTGATTGGGAGCAGAGCACAGTTTGGATGGGTTTGCAGCTATGATACCAGGGAACAGAACTGTTGGACTCCATACTATAGCCAGTTTAAACCAGCATTGCAATCTAGAGTGTATTTTAAACGTTCAGCTTGGGTTTGCTAAATGAACTAAAGAGTCTTAGCTTGGTTTTGCCTTACTCTTGCGGCATCTCAGAGCCTGCAGAGAGTTGGCCTTTGTTCCAGTAGTCTATCTTCCATTCTCTCTCTTGCTCTGTTGGTCTTCCCTAGGGTTCTGTGCCAGCCCTGTTCTCATTTTAACCTTGCAAGGGGCAATAGCATCCATTTCCGAGGTTTCAGTAGTCAGCAACAGGCTGCTGACTCTCCCTCCAAAGGTCCAGTTGAAAATTGCCTTATAAGCTCTGAATCTATGTATGTGGCTGCCTTCTGGGCACCTTCACTAGTAACCCCACAGGTACCTACTTCTCCACTAAATCCCATCAAACCTGCTTCTCCTGCTACACTTCCCAACTCAGTGAATGGCACCATCACTCACACTCACCATCCCCCGTGTCCAAACAGTCAGCAGTTCCCACCCCTATTTCTTTCCAATCTGTGTGGTACCTCAGTTCTGCCCCAAGCACCTTCCTCCAGCAGCCCTTACATAGGTCTGGCTTCCAGAGTTGCTTTCCTTGAACCCATTCACACAGCAGCTAGAGGGCTTCTATGGAACAAATAGGAAGGGCAGCTCCATCTCCAACACCGCTTACAACTCCTCAAAGACTGCCAATTGCTTTGGGGATTTAGCCTACACTCCTCATCTTCAGGTTGCACCCTGCTCATCACTCCAGTGGGGTCTAGGCGTGGGTTTCATGGGACTCCCGCCTAGAGTTGTATATTATCTGACAAGATCAGGGGTTGGGAAAGGTGAAGGAGTTTGATGGGAATTACCATTCCTCCCACTATCCTCCTTTACGATATTCTCAAATTCAGAACACCCCAACAGAATTCAGCATGCTGTTTCTCAGGTTAGTGCATCAGAGCAACCTCTCACAAATCAGCAAGAAGACAAATCACCTAAGACACCCACAGACAATCACTGGGGAAGAAGAGCCCTTCCTGGCCAGAGCTGACTGTTCCCTGTTAGTCCCTCACTGAACCTTGCCTGAAATTCCCTTATAACATTTTGCACTATATGGCGTTTATTTGTTTATCTCTTTCTTTAAACAATCAGCAATTTGGTTCGTCTGTCTGTATCTTCCATGTAGCACATTATCTGCTATGCATAGGGTGGGCTGAGGAGGTTCTCTGTATATGGATGTAAAATTATTACATCATAATATTATACCTCTTCTTCCATTAGTCAGAAACATTTATTTCATTAAAGTGGCTTGTTCTGAAAATATTCCCCAATATTACCAAGGATTAATGTCCTTAATAAGCAGCTTGTTCTTATTAACCAACAAGAAAAAGACAAATTCCCTAAGAAATAATTGACCAAAGACATTGGCTGACAAAAGAAACAACACAAAGGACTATTCTTCCCTGCCCAATCTCCCATGTAAACAGTAAAAGCTGCAGGTTGTGGGGAAACAGGTACTCTGATGTACCATTGGTGACAGTGTAAATTTGTAGACCCTTTCAAGTTCCAGTAATTTGAATTAAATACTAATTCCAAATTTAGAATTCATGTAATCTCTCATCCAGCACTTCTCAGAACTTGTAGAAATTTGTCCTATAGGAATAATCAAAGACACCATGTTTATGTAAAAGAATATTAATTGTAACACTGTCAATAATAGTTAAAATGCAAATATTCAAACTTCCATCGGTATTGGTTTAGTTAAAAAAATCATAGTGCAAACATACAATGGGATATTATGCAATTGTTAAAAGAAGAACAGGAAATCCCAAGAGATCTATGTTTTTACAAGGAAAGCTGTCCAAAATATATTAAGTGAAAGAGGCAGATTGTAAACTATTTTTTTCATCTGCTCATCCATCCTTCCTTTCATTTTTTTATTCTGCAAAAGAGGTGAAATTTATATATATCAGACCATTAACAGTTTTATCACCAGATTATACTGAATCAAGTTAGACTTATTAGAGACTTCCACATTCAATTTCATATCTTGGAGATTTTACAAGCAGATATTATACTTGTAGCAACAGCGAAAACAATGAATACTGCCAATCTGGGAGAAAGCTTTTTTTCTTGCTTATTAAAGGAGCAATTTGAGAGATTTGCTTCTGCTAGCATGTGAGAAACTGGCTGCCACACAGGGAAACTTCTGAGGGACCTCAGCTTGGTGGGTTAGCTTCTGATGGCAGGTCTCACATCACATGGAATTTGTGCTACATTTTCACCCCAGCTTTCTACTTACTTCTTGGAAACCACAGGATAACATTTCACAATCTATTTCTACCCTAGCAAACCAGAAAAAATTATGCTCAGTTTTCAACTATCAATGGAAAATAATTGTTTGTATAAATGAAATCTACAAATAATAGACACTTTATCCATTCATTTTTATCTCTTCCACCTACACTTCTCTCAACCATTCTTTTTCACTTGTTACCAAGTCCAAAATTAAACTGATTTACAGTCTCTCTTTTGCTCATCCTCAATGTGCCCTTGGCCTGACTTGTTCTTGGAGAACCCTCTCTGGTTCCTATTGGTGAACAGTTTCTTTTTAACCAAATCACAACAGGTGAATTAACACAAGTTTACAGTTTTTCTTGGCATTGACGATGTGCTCATTTGACTATGGCTAACGGAATTTCATCTTTTTCCTTTCTTAGGAAACTGAAAGTACAGTGTGCTTTGTACTTGAGTCCACTGTGCTGGTTGCTTTATGTTGATTGAACCTGGTAAGATGGAAGGGTCAACAACTTTGGATGCCTGTTAGGATTCATGCCCTTCAGAGGGTGGGAGATAAATGCTAAAAGTCTGTGTCACCTCATCAAGCGAGCCGCCTACTGAGACGTCAGTCACCACCTGTGGAGGTCTGTCCTGCAGACCCTGACTCAACGATGGATGAGTGAATACACTCACACGCACTAATCTGAATGGGCTGGGATGGTCGTCGGCTGCTTTCAGAGGACAATTGCGGCTAACCCACCATAACTCCCTGTAACTGCTCACATTTATTCAGGATAGATTTAATAGCAGAAGTTCTAAGTTAATGCTAGTGGATAATTAACATGGTTAAAAGAGTAGTTTTACAAATGATAAAAGCTTTAGGTTTCGGGGACCCAGAGCAAACACTATTAATGGGTAATTCCCCTTTGACCTCCCCGAGAGGGCTATACAGCACAAAATTTACATGAGTAAACAGTTAGAGACAAAGGAATGTGGGGTAAACAGACTTAACTTGTAAAGACTTTATTGTCCCTATCTTTTTCGCTGTGCTAACGTAATGAACCGGCTGCCTTCAGCCTGTCCCAGCAAAATCTTTCCGCCTTCCGAAAGGTTTGAGACTATAATCTATAACTTTTCCTAACATTTCCCTGATATTTTGCCAGCCACCCTGAGTGAATCTCAGCAACCTATGCCACCAGAAGTACTTGCTGGGAGTGGGGGAAATCTAGAAAGAGTGGCAGGGCAGGGAGATGATGAATATCAGCTACAGCCAGGGGACCACTGCAAAGGTTTATGTAAACCGCTCACACAAGTTTATGCAAAAGAATATTAATTGCAACATTGTTAATAACAGCTCAGATGCAAGTAAGTCTAACTTTCATCAGTAGTGGCTTGGTTAAATGAATAATCATGAGTCAGTGGCTTGCTTAAATAAATCATGGTATGCAGCCATACCATAGAATATTAAACAATTGTTAAAAGAAAAAAGCAAATCCCTAGAGATCTAAGTTTGATCCCTAGAGAACAAATGAGTTTGACTTATTTGCATTTTAGCTATTATTACCAATGTTGCAATTAATGTTCTTTATATTCTTTTTTTGAAATGGAGTCTCATTCTGTCACCTAGGCTGGAGTGCAGTGGTGCGATCTCAGCTCACTACCTCCACCTCCCAGGTTCAAGCAATTCTCCTGCCTCAGCCTCCTGAGTAGCTGAGATTACAGGCGCGCGCCACCATGCCCAACTAATTTTTGTATCTTGAGTAGCAACAGGGTTTTACTAGGTTGGCTAGGCTGGTCTTGGACTCCTGACCTCAGGTGATCTGCCTTCCTCGGACTCCCAAAGTGCTGGGATTACAGGCATGAGCCACGGCACCCAGCACAATTCATATTCTTTCATATAAACTTGTGTGAATGGCTTACATAAACTTGTGTGAGAAGAGATATATCTTGTCTCACTAAACTCTTATCTTGTTAGTTTTCTTCCAGAAACTGAGTGTCTACCCTCTTGAAGACGCAATGGCAGGATGAAGTGCACAGAATAGAAGATGTGAGCTAGTCTGGGTGATGCAAGGGGTGGTCTTGGGTAGCTCAGTTCCTACTCCCTCAGAGGCCTTTGGATCTGTTTTTTGCTGTTTCTGTGAACTCTGCCAGTGCTTTCTGATGCTTTTGCTTCTAACAGCCCCATACCCGTGACTCTCTTTGGAAGACAGCCATCTCATTACTATACTGCTTTGACCACACGTGCAGAGCCCAGGCACACCAGGGAGTTTTCATCTCTTTAGGGCATCCCTTAGCCAGAGACCAATAGTTTGACACCACAAAGCCCAGCTCCCTTATCTCCATGGGGACAAACAGCAATCTCGCACACTCCCTTGAAGACCTTGCCCGCAGTTGCACCCTTGCTTGGCTCCTTCTCAGTCCCTGGCCAACTTGCCCATTCCCATACCATAGCCATTTCTTCGGGAGCTCGTCTTTACTACGTCACTTGCGCAAGAACCTTTCCCTCAGGATCCACTTCTGGGTAATCCTCACAAATAACAGACAAATGATATAGGTAGCATTCACTGCGTTTGACCATGTTTCAGGCACTGTGATAAGACCTCTTTACATGCCCTGGTCCACTTAGTCCTCCAGAATTCCATCAGGCAAAGCAGGTGCAATTATAACCTCTTGGCATAATTTAGACTTAGGACTGCAGGCCCTGGTGCCTGACTGCCTGGGATCAAATTTCAGTTCTCCTAGTTACTAGCTGTGCAGCCTTGGGCAAGTTACTTTCCTCACCTGTAAAATGGGGATAATAATAGAAACTACTTCATTGGTTTGCTATGACAAGTTAATGAGAGTAAAACACTGAATTGCTCTGTAGGCATTTCCTAAATGGACAAATACTTCACACAGGGGGCCATGGAGATTTACAAAGATGAAGGCCAGGCAGAGTATAATCCCAGCAATTTGGAAAGCCAATGCGGGAGAATCACTTGAGCCAAGGAGTTCCCGATCAGCCTGGGCAACATAGAAAGACCTCATCTCTATAAAAAATAAAAATGAATTAGCTGGGCATGGTGGGGTGTGCCTGTGGTCCCAGCTACTCAGGAGGTCGAGGCTGCAGTGAGCCGTGATCATTCTAGCCTGGGTAACAGAGCAAGACCCTGTCTCAAAAAAAAAAAAAAAAAAAAGAATTAACTTGCTGTAGTTCACCCAGCTGAAGTTGTAAAAGTTGGGGCTCAAATCCAGGTTTGTAAGATTTCAAAGCCTAATTTCTTAGCCATGGTTCTATGCCACCTCTGGTCAGTACCACTGCCCCTTCCTGGGCCTTCATACCTTTCAAAAGGACCACTTTTCTCCAAGGCTCCCTGCCCATTGCTGGACTGCCTTTTCAAGCATCAAATCCTCCCTCAGCAGACGGACACTGGGTCTCCCCACATTGCCCTGGGACAGAGGCGGCTCTCTATGCTGCTGGATACTGCCTTGTCCTGGAGGGGCCACCATGTGTTCATTCTTAAGGGGACCTCTCCGCAGACTATACTTGCTTTATTTCCCCAGCTCATTCCCTGCCAACAACCCACCAAAAAGCAGAGAGATAATTTTCCTTGCTACGGGAGTAATAGTTTATGAGTACCTCTTTTCCAAAAATCCTCTTCTCTGTTTTCCCAATTGCAGAGGTAAGTGATAAATGGAATAATAATTAGAAACATATGGAAACATGTAAGAAGGAAAGGAAGTGAGAAAACTCTCACTTGCTGCCCATTTGGCTTTCTGAGTTTGCTTTATCCACCCCGGCCTTGACTCACTGGGGCCATCACTGGGCTTCATGACGACGCACCTGGCAGGCCTGGCCAATGTCCTTATAAGGCAGCCGCTCTGCCGGGCGCCAGCTGCTTCTCTGGCCTGTGTGTCAGTCGGGCGATGAAGCAACACCCCAAACTGGGAAGGGCGGGGAGCGTTTGCTCCTGATTCTCCATAGCCCCACTCAGGCAGCCCTACTTCCTTCTTTGTTGGGTTGAAAGTGAAAAATCTAACTCTGGGAGAACTTTGAAAATGAGGCCACTTATTTTCTTATTACTCATATAGCAATATTTATTGGGCAGCTGCTATGTGCCAGGCATTTTAATCTTACCAGCTCACTATCTACAAGAAAGGGAAGAGATTCAATTGTAGTGCTCAGATCTAATCATGTAGTTTCTCTCGTGTGTGTGTGTGTGTGTGTGTGTGTGTGTGCGTGTATGTGTGTAGGCCAAGGGGGTAGGGGGTGTCTTAAAGTCCCTTCAGGTCCCAGACTTGGGAACAGCGGGAGAATGAAGAAAGGACATTTACCATTTAATGTCACACATTATCAATGTACCCAGCACAGTGATTTACATAAATCATCTCATTTAATCCTCAGGGACTAAACACCTGCTATGAAGTAGGTGTCAGGGCTATAGTGGAATTTCCCTGAAATGTCTACCTAGGTTTATCTTGCTTTTCTCCAGATCCCAAAGTCTGCCAGCAAGAGGTTCATTGGGTTATTTACATCTTAATATCAAAGGGTGTTTTCTGTTTCAACCTTAACACTTACAGCTCAGATCAGTCACCAAGGTTTGCTTCCAGTTCAGATTCCCAAATAACCTGTCCTGGCCAATGGCAAATGCTTGACTCCCTGGGCTGGTCTGTTCCCTCTCAAGATGCCCACAGCCAGCCATCAAGGATTCTGGAGCCCTGAGAATTTGCTCACTCTATTCCCTCACCTTACTTGTCTTGAGATAATCGAACCTCTGGGCTCTCAGGTCATGCCCCAACTCTACCTCCCTTGGTTTACCTGCTCAGGACCCAGCTGCTCTGCCGAGTGAAGGAGCCAAAACCTAGTTGATGCCCCAGGGTTTCCAAAGAATCTTACCTTCTTTGAAGAAGGGGCGCTGCAGACCCAAACCATTTAGGACTCAGAGTTGATTGAATCTATGCTGTGTTCTTTCCTATTTCCTCTCTCATAGCCCTCAACATGTGTTTCTCTCTTGGACAGGCAAGATACAATTACACTGGAAGAGTGGGAGGCGTACCCAGATGGCTCCTCTGCATTTGAAATGTCAACCACCCTCTCCTCTCCAAGGCTCCCCAGCCTCTTCTCCCTCCAGCTTCTCCTTGCTTCCTCCACTCTGGCCACACTGGTCTCTTTTCTACTCCTTAAGCCAAAATCTAGGGCTGCCAGATAAAATATGGGATTCCAAGTTCAATCTGAATTTCAGATAAACAACACATAATGATTTCAGTATAAGATAAGTATTGTTACGGTTTGAATGTGTGTCTCTTCCAAAATTCATGTTGAAACTTAACCTCTAATAAGGAGTGAGTCCTTTAGGTCAGTGGTCCCCAGCCTTTTCGGCACCAGGGACCGGTTTCGTGGAAGACAATTTTTCAACAGGTTGGGAGGGTGGCGATGGTTTTGGGATGAAATTGTTCCACCCTACGTCACCAGGCATTAGTTAATTCTCATAAGAAGCACACAGCCTAGATCCCTCGCATGCACAGTTCACACACAGTAGGGCTCCCACTCCTGTGAGAATCCAGTGCTGCTGCGGATCCGACGGGGTGGAGCTCAGGCCGTAGGTGAGGGATGGAGAGTGGCCGTAAACACGGACGAAGCTTCTTCGCTTGCTCGCATGCCCCTCACCTCCTGCTGTGTGGCCTGGTTCCTAACACAATATGAATCTGTACAAGTCGGTGGCCCAGGGCTTGGGGACCCCCCTGCTTTAGCTGATTAAGTAATGAGGGTGGAGCCATCATGGATGTGACTAGGGCCTTACAGAAGGGCTTGAGGGAGTGGCTTTGCCCTTCTGCTCTTCTGTTCTGTGAGACACAGCGTTCCTCCCCTGCAGAGGACACAGCAGGAAGGTGCCACCTTGGAAGCAGAGACTGGGCCCTCACTGGACACCAAATCTGGCTAATTTCTGTTGTTTGTACATAACGTAGGCTGTGGTTTTGTGTTACAGCAGCACACGTGGACTAAGACTAAGTAAGACAAGTATGTTCCAAATGTGGAACAGTACATACACTCAACAATCCCTTTTCTTGTTCTTCTCCTCCTCTTCTTCCTCCGCCTTCTCCTCCTCTTTGTTAACCCTGCAACTCTAGGCTGAGCTCATTCCATCACTGGGGATGTTCCCGTTATGACGATGACATGACTTCCTCCTCTCAACTCTGGCCTCTGGCCAAAATGCCTTTTCTTCAGAGAGTCCTCCCCTGATCTCACGTCTCAAATGGCAGTCTCCATCACTCCCCTTTTCCAATTCCTCTTATTTCCCTCACAGCTTTATCCTGCCTGACTTCACCTTGCTCTATATGGGTGTTTGTTTGTCCTCCACTAGCATGGAGTCTTCAGGAAGGCAGGGATTCTCGCCTGTTTTGTCCACTGCCATTTCCCTAGTGGCTAGTAGTGCCGGGCATGAAATAGTCATCCAAAAACTATTTGTTGAATGAATGGATTATTCTGCAAGATGAAGAGAGAAGAATTTGGAGTTTCCAGGTCAGCCCAAGAAACAGAAGGTTGGAGAAGAAGGTTATAAAATTACTGGAAGAAGAGAGGAAGGGCCATGGTAAAGGAGAGAGAGACAGAGACAGACAAAGAGACAAGCTACCTTCTGAGACCTTTCTGAGTCTGAAGGTACATGAGCTCAGAAACACAGGTGTCTACACAGGCTGCTAGAGCGCGTCTCCAAGGAGAAGCATATGATGTAGAGTTTCAGAGCACAGGCTTTGACAACCCAGACTCAACATTTGTAAAGCACCTAACAAAACATCTGACACTTGGCAAGTACATATCAAAGGCGGCCCCGAGTATGTCTCATTGACAACCGCACTCCTGATCTTGAAATCCACACGCATCCATTGCCTCTTTGATTTTAGCTGACTCTTAGCTGATGGCTATTTTTCAAAAGCAAACAATTTTTTTTGTTTTGGTTTTGCTTTTAAGTTGTCACAGGAGGGTTAGGGTGCCCACATGATGATTAAAAAATGGCAAGTCAGGTTCTCACACCAGCTGTGTGACTCCCAAGCTGGCCTCATCAAGTGCAAATTCAGCCACTGTACAGAGATAAGTCACTGCACTCAGAGGCCTTTGAGGTTTCTAGGACACAGTAGAAGCTGCAAGTGTTAAGCCCCGGGGTGTCAAGGGCCCATGTCTCTGAGCACACAGGATAGGATGTAGCTGTTAGTGCCGAAGCCAGTCCAGCATGACGCTTGCTGGCTGTGTGATGCATGGTCTCACCTTTGGACCTCATATGCTTCCTGTGGAAAATGGGATGACAATTCTGGCTCTGTCTTCCTTACAGGTTTGGATGACCATAAAATGAAATAGGGTATGACAAAGAGCTTTGGCAACTGTGAACTACTATATAAAGCCCAAGATCGTCATGATGTCATCAGCATTGTCTGCAGGGGGTGGTCTTGGCTGGCCGACTGTGGGTCGCCAGCCCCATGGACAGCTTGGTGTCCTCCACGCCCTCAACCTTGTAGACGCCCTCTTCCCGGCGCCAGGGTAAAATACCAATCAGTGATGTGTCCCTGTGGGGCTCAGAGGACACAAGACGATCATCCCCTGGAGCTCTAGCTCGGCGTCCTCGGGTCAGGCCAGCAAATGCTGCCAGATGTGCACCTCCCAGTCCAGCACATACTGCAAAGGCAGGAAATTAGCACCAGCTCTGAGTAAACATCTCTGTTCTTTCACTCAGCACTTTGCTATGTTAGTAATCGACTACGCTTTTCCAGGACTGGACACCACACGTGAAAAGTCTCACGGTACCTGGCACCAGTGAGATGGGCATGGCCTGGGCAGGCTCCAGCCCCTTCCTGACCCAGCCTCAGCAGTTCTGGTGAGTTCTTAGGTGGCAGCACTGTCCAAGAGCCAAATGATACATCCTGAGACAGACAGAAAGGGACAGATGTACTGGTGTCCATGGCCTTGGCCCATGATAGCCTACAAAGCCAGGTTGCCCCTGAGAAGCAGATTTTCTTTCTCTCATTTGGATGCTTATTGGCCATAGCTGCCCTCAAACTGCAGCAGGCAGTATCCTCGCCTTCGGACCTATAATTTCATGCATATATCAGACAAATATAAACCAAGTGACTGCTATGTACTCGGTTCTCAGAATGCATCAGTAAACATAACGGATTTGAGTTTCCCTTCCTTCATGGAACTTATGTTCTAGTGGTGGGAGGGAGACAAGAAACAATAAATAACTAGTTCTGAATTGTGTTAGCAGATGATCACTAATGTGGGAACTTAGCGGGTAGAAGGAACTAGGGAGCTCAGGGCAGGGCGCACTCAGAAAGCACCACTTGCATCAAGGAGGTGAGCACCTGGGGGAAGAGCCTTCTAAGCAGAAGGAACAGCCAATGACAAGGCCCTAATGCCTTGGCCACCAAGTAGTGTGTCCATCCAAAGAACAAGGAGACCGGCACCAGCGGCTGCAGCCGAGTGAGCCAGGGATGTAGAAATGTGTAGAGGGCAGTTCTGGGGGCTGGCAGCCAGAGAAAAGTGGCTCAAAATCAGCTGGTGGCACCATCTGGATATAGTTTTGGGGCCTTGAAGCCTATAGAATTTGGGGACACTTCCTTTAAGAAAAGATTGTAAAATTACAAATACGAAATTAGGCACAGGGCTTTGAAAAGGCGAGGGTCCCTGAAACCTATGTTCCTTGGCGTCCCTCTAGTGGAGCCCTGGACTTTCGGATGGTGCTGGGAGGGTTCCACTCACTGCGCAGCCTCCTTCCCTCCCTCCTTCCCTACGACGCTGCCCTTCTGTGACTTCTTTCCTCCCCACAGACTTCCCGTGACAGTCATCTTCACCAGACTTTGCACAGATTGACAAGGGGCCAGAGAGAGGAGCCAAGGGACCACAGTGAGGCCCAGCCCAGCCCAGACCCACATTGGTCAGCCTCCAGCCCTCAGGGGCAATGCGGACAGTGGGGTGGCGGGGAAGTCCCTCCTGGGAGGGGAAGGGTGGGAATCACTCCTCCACAGAGGACGTTTCTCCCTTCTTGGTGGTTCTTTTCCCAACCAGGAAGAGAAACTAAGAGGGCAAGGCACACATTTATCATGAAAGCAGGCTCAGTGTCCTCTCTCAGGCCCCCACATGGCCCTTCAGGAAGTAGCTTCAAGGCACTGGAGACCCAGGGAGGCGAGCAGTGAGACTCTCTCTCAATCTGGCTGGGTGAGTTCCACTCAGGGAGGCCCAGGCTCTGCTTCAGAAACCTGGAAGAAGTTGGGAAGGGAGTGGAGCAGACAGGGAGAGGAAATAAAAGGAATTATCCTCTGAGCCCAGTTACTAAATATCAGCAGAGAGGAAAGAAACTCAGGGTTGGTATGTTTCATCATGCACTTTCTCTATAGGATGTCTACTGCCGACCATGCATTATTCCCCACTTCTTTCTTCCCTTCCCTCCTTCCCTCCTTCCCTCCCTTCTTCTCTCTCTTCCTTTCCTTTTTCTTTTCTTCTTTAGGGAGAAAACATGCCATTCAAAAGTGCCCAGTGTGTGCACACACTTCTTTTTCTTTTTCTTAAATTTAGCCTTGACTTGAAATTCAGTGTATGCATATTTTTTGAAATTTGTGATAATTTTTTTTAAAAAAAGATGCACGCTGCTAATTCCACCTAGGTAGAGACATTTAAAGAAGTTTGGATATAATATGGGAATTTTGACGCATGTGTTTAGATGAGATTCTCACTATAATACAATCCCTTGCTGTCTAGAAGAAATAAGTCAGTCTAGAAACATTTACAGATCAGCTGCTATATGCAGGGTTTTATTTGAGGCGCTGTCGGCGTTGGAGAATGTTGATTCCAAAGTCTCACTCCTCCAGGAGTGCCCTCCAGTCATGAGGTTGAGATCGATGCCTGTGGAAAGGACAGCTGAAGATGGTTTCTCAGGCTTTCATCTTGACCCGCTCCTCTTACTTTACACTCTTTCCCTGGACTCCAGCCTCAACAGCCAAGACATCAGCCGCCTCCCACCATGCTTGCAATGCCAGATCTTCATTTCCAGCCTGACTCCCAGCGCCGCCCAGTTGTCTGTCCAGACTGCAGGCTGGCTGGCTCCAGTCCCTCTCCAACAGCGGTCAGGGTGGTCTGCCTCAAACACAGCATCTGGCCACAGCACTAGTCCACGTTCGTGGAGGAGCTGGCCCTGGTCACCGCCATCCACGTCAGAGGTCCCAAATATTTGGAAATGTAACTTGTTTTTCAAATAAATATTATATTCGACACCAATTGCAGAAAGAGATGAAAAGTTATCTTACTGGTTGAAATGTACTTTATAGGCACACGTTGTTATAAAGCCAGTCACTCTGAACCATGTGATTATTTTGAGAAGCGTAAACATTGACATTCATGGTCACGGATACAGTTGCAGGTTTATGTCAGCCTTGGTAGTCAATTAATTTCTACATTTGTTTCTATTGTCCAATGTTGAGAAAGTTTGATTCACAGAAGTCAGTCATAAAATGAGCAACACCTTTACTTTATTTTTAATTTCTGAACAGCTTGCTTGCCTTGAAATCTCAGGATGCCCTTAATTAAATAGTCTCAATATCTTAAATGTGGAGTAGAAGGAAAATTTAATTCTAATGTTGAATTATTCACAATATCTAAATGCTTTTACTCCCTATGTAATGTAAAAGTCAAATCAAAAGCAGTCCAGCCTCAGGACAGGTGCTCATGTGATCTGACCCTGACTGCACGGCTCACCATTCTGCAGTGGCAGGGACTGTGATCACCTAGGTTTTGCCTGCATGAATTTGGTTCAGTGTGACTCAATTTACCACAGTAGTACACTTGTACAGATTGAGAGGACATGCATGGACCTGGATTTTAAGAAATCACCTGTATAGAGCTACACAGTCTTACTAATCAGTGACACCTCTACTGAACATTCGGTGTTATGAACCAAACTAGCAGAAAAGATCAATTTTTCAGACTATCCCAAAGAGCATTTTCCTGACAGCATGAGTTAATACATTGGTGATCTCCAATATGTTACAATTTTTCGATACAAAGCACATATGACTATGTTGTTGTAAAATCATAGTTGTTTTTTTAAAATGATTTAAAGTACATATTTGAGTGGCTTTTTAAAAAGTATTTATTATTTAATTTTAACAGGATTTATTGGTTTTCTTTGAGTGCTTCTGGTCAGGCTTTGGAATGTATTTTATTTTTTTAAATAGAAAATTCATGAAAATGGCACAAAAGCCAAAAGGAAAAAAACAGTAACAAAAAAAGTACATTTTGTGACAAATAAGTCTCCTCCCTCAGCCCTGTTCCCAACAAATGTTTTTCTTCCTGGAAGGCATGCCACATTTATCAGTTTATTTGAATCCTACCAGAGATATTCTATGCCTCTGTTTGTGTGTGTGTCTTAGTTTGGGTTACCCCAGAAGCGGACTTTGACAAAGGATTGAAATGCAAGCAGCTCATCTAAGAGGTACTCGCTGGTAACACCCTGTAGGAAGGTGAGGACAAAAGACAGGAAAGGGAAGGTAGCCAATGGAAGAAAAATGATCAAGTGCATTACCACTGTGGACAAGCAGAGTTAACCCCACGGGGGAGCTCTGAGAGCCAGCATAGAACCTGTGGCTCAGAGTTATTTCTCCCAAACGGAAAGGAGCTGGAATTTTATAACCAAGTCCTTTGTCAGAGAGCTGTGGGATATGGGCAACCAGCCGTGTGGTCAGGCACAGTGAACGCTGTCCATCAAAGAAAACTCAGTCAAAGCAATGCAACGTCTAAGAACTCTTCAACTTGCACTGGGTCCTAAAGATTTTCTCTTATGTTTTTTAAGAGTTTCATAGTTTTACATTTTACATGCAATGCCAAGGAGCAGGATGTATGGGCAGGGTACAAACAGCATCTGTTATAATATTATCTGAAACACATTTTAATGAAATTAGCACCAAACATGTGCAGTAACTCATGGCCCAGCCTCATGAATGCCAGGCTTCCATAGAGCCTGGGCTGAACACTGTTGTCATTTTTGGCATGGCAAACAAAACCTTCTGGGGTTGACTTCTTCGATGACTTCTGGTTCCTTTTCCGTTTTGATCTCAGTCAAGTTTATGCCCCAGTAATACAAATGACTTGTGCCTGTGGGCCCCCAGACAACCCCGATGTACACTTCCCTGCTTTTGTTCATGATGTTCTCTGAATCTGCGAGCACTTTTCCCCTTCCTCTCATCTGCCGGATCCTACTTGTCCTCCCAGATTCAGTTGAGTTGGAAAGAATAAAACCGGCCTTATGGAGTTGCAGAAAGCTCAGTGAGAGGATGTGTACAGTATTCAGCATGGCGTCTGGAACAGAACTCAGTAGTGGTCATCTGCCTGCCTGTCCATCTCCCCATCTGTCTGATGACTTGGGAGCCCAGCCCAGTGCTCCCAGACTATGCTGGGATTCCTCTCTGCTGTGCCATCTAGCACCCTAGGCACACCTATATGAATGATCTGCTGGTTTCTCTCCCCTGATTGTGCTGGGGGCTTCTTTGGGACAGGAAGCACACTTTGCTCATCTCTGAATCCCTACTGCTGATACAGCGCCCAGCACGCAGCATGGCTTAGTGAATGCTTAAATAGAACTCAACTGAGTGCACCACACAGTAACAATTCTTTGAAGTGTTTGTAGAAATTCTAAAGAAGGAAAAATCACTGCATACAGGTGGCTCGTGAAGACCTTTTTAGATGGGCCTTCTATAAGAGATACCCATAAAGATTGATTCCTTCTTCTTATTGGAAGAGACTTGTTGATCTATGGCTTTTTGCATGCTAGATTGCATGCAAGACTGTTTTGCTTGTTTCTTTCTTGCTCTCTTTCTTTTTAATGGATAGTCAGTCCACAAATATCTTCTGAGTCCCCGCTATATGTTGGACACTAGTCTAGGGGATGGGATACAGTGGTGCATGTGACAGAAGGAGACCCTGTTTCAAGGAGCTTCCACTTTCTTGGAAAGTACAGAGTGGAATGTTCATTTGGACTGGACTGTTGCTGCTAGCAGGATCTGAAGAATCTGGAACAAGTGGGGCTCCTCAGGGCCTGGCTGATGGAAACATCAGGCAGTTTTAGGTAAAGACACAGGGGCAAAGCTTCCAATCAGAGGCAAGCGCCAAAGGAGATCAAGGACAGCTGTCATTTAGAAACATGCTGAGCACTCATCTGTGGCCAGAATATGGAAGTCATAAAGAGATATAAGCCCCAGGCCCTGTAAAGATTTGCTGTCTACAACAGGAGAATAGAGTTAAGTCTCAGTTATTGTTAGTAGATTAACAACTTGATGACTCTCCAGGCAGTAAATATAGATTCAAAGGAAGGTACAAAAGGTAGTTTGAGGGGGACTGTGTATTTTTCATCCAATTTCCCCCAATATCACAACCAGAAAGTTGACATTAGTATAATACACACATCTTATTCAGATTTCGCTAGTTTTGCATATGATTTCATACAATCTTATCACAGGAAAATTCATGTAACAACCACCATAATCAAGACACAGAGCTGTTCTTGTCTACAGAGATCGCTCATGCTGCCTTTGCAGTCACACCCCCAATCCCCTACTCCCTAAACTCTGGCCACTGTTGGGTGTTGAGAATTCTTAACATATTTAGATATGAGTCCTTTGCCATATGTGTGTTTGCAAATATTTTCTACTAGCCTATCGCATGTCTTTTCATCTCTTTTATAGTCTTCCACAGAGCAAAATTTTTTAACTTTAATGAAGTACAACTTAATGTTTTTTTCTTTTGTGGATTGTGCTTTTAGTGTCACGTCTAAGAACTCTTCACCTTGCACTAGGTCCTAAAGATTTTCTCTTATGTTTTTTAAAAGTTTTATAGTTTTATATTTTACTTTAAATCTATAATGAATTTTGAGTTACTTTTGTATAAGATACGAGATATAGATTGAAGTTCACTTTTTTCTTTCTTTTTTGCCTAAGAATGCCCAAGTTTCCCAGTACTGTCTGTTTAAAAGGCTATTCTTCCTCCGTTGACGATCACTGACTGTACTTTTGTGGATTTATTTCTGGATTTTCTATTCTATGTCGTTGATCTACCTGTTCCTTCACTAATATACATTGTCTCTATTGTCTATTGCTATGAAGTAAATCTTAATCAGATAGAGTGATTCCTCCCACTTAATTCCTTTAGGAATTTGTTTCAACGATTCTAATTCTGTTTCCTTTCCACATAAACTTTTAAATAATCTTGTCTAAGTCTTCAAAAAATCTTGCTGGAGTTTTGATAAGAATTGTGTTAAACTAATAAGCCAATTTCAGGAGAATTGGCATCTTTACTCTGTTGAATCTGCCAATCCATAAACACAATATGTTTTTCCATTTATTTACATCTCTAATTTGTTTCATCATCATTTGGAAGTTTTCAGCAGTCTTGTACATGTTTTCTTGGAGTTATATTTACACATTTTTATTTTGAGGGGTGGCACTGTAGATGAATAGTGTGTTTTCAGTTTTGGTTTCCACATGGTCATTGATACTATACAGAAATACAATTGATTTTTGTATATTGATCTTGTATTCTGCAACTGTGATAAACCCAACTATTAGTTCTATGAGGGTTTTCTTTGCTTGATTTTTGGGTTTTAGCTTCTTTGGGATTTTCTACACAGGACATTATGTGACTGGCAAATAAACACAGTTTTATTTCTTCCTTTCAGACTGCAGGCCATCATGGGTTAATTATCAATTGTGAGGACCATCCAGGAAAAAAAAGATGATTGAATCCCCAAACACTCTGTTTCCCCATTGGCTTCTGGATTATTTTCCCATTGTCCACCGTGCACTTGGGGAATACAGACTCACTCTTACATTAGATCAAGCAACTATTATTAGAGAAAACATCTGGAAAGAATAAGATGCATTCCAGAGCTAAGGAGGGAGGATCGGGGACTTTTCACATCATGCCTCCTCCATGAGCAAAGGTCAGTGAAGAGTGACTCTGTACTGTTTGTTCCCTTAGGTGAGGGCCACCCAGGCCTCAGGCCTGATCTTCTCAAAGTCCAGCCAGGGAAATGAGCAACTCCTTTTTCAGCACTGGCCGAGGTCAAGGCCTCCTGAGGTAGGCTGGGAAGAAGGACTGACCCCCCTGGGATCAGTGAGGAAAGGATGGGATGAGGCCTTCTGAAAGCTGGGGAGCATTCAGAGGGGATTTCAGTGGGTAAGTGTGGGCTATCGCTGCTTCTTTTGCCCCTGAGTTGAGGAACCAGCTCCTAGGGGTCCTGCGGGATGTGGGTTTAGGTATGATTTACCTGCCCTGCTTCCCAGCAGTAATGACACTGGGAAGTGCAAGGAGAACTGTGTCCTTGACACCACAAGGGACTCAGCAGGGAGTGACAAACAGAAGGAGGATAATACCTTCAGTTAAGTTTAGTTGTCTTTCAGTTGGCAAGATATATAGAACTGAAGAAACAGTAATATACCATATATTTCAAAAAGAAAAACCAAAACAAGGCTAGATGTGTGGACTCAAGTTGTCTATGGAGATGCATAAGCAATGCTGTGAGTGAAGGGATTCCAGAATAATTAAATCTCTAAGTACCCAAACTACCGGGAGTTTTAAAAATCACAGTACTATTGACTTTAATGATAAAGTGATAAAAGTGCTAGGCACTTCATGGCTGGAATATACGGAAACATTACACTGTATGTAACACCTGTTCGGCACACTTGTTAAAGGCAGGTATGTTTAAAGAAGCTGAAACAATGGGAATGCAATTCTCCCTAACACATGACTGGCTATGGAGACACTTATTTCATTTAGAATATTTTCATCTACTTTCTGTAAAGCAAGAGGTGAAAATACTTTTTTTTAAAGCTAAGACAATCTTGAAAATGGCAACTTGGAAGAAACCTTAAAGGTAAAATTTAGTTACTTGGTGTAATAAGTTCCTATGGTTTCTCTGGTCTATCCCATGCCATATACAACTTAATAGCCATTGTAGCAGTGTTATAACAACTCTGTTTTAACAGCTTCAGAAGTAACTTCACTGATGGGTGTAGCCAAGAGAGTTTTATCTGAAATCCAGATTCTAGCAGTATGAGACTTTTCAAGCAAATGCAGTCAGTGCTTTAGCTTCATCGAGTGCAAGCCTCATCTCCTACACTGCATGTGGATTTCCATGTCTTCTAGGTCGCCATTCACTGGTGTCCACAGCACACTAACCCCCTCTCACTGTTCACCCCAATACCGACCTTTGCACATCAAGTAGTCACTCCCCAGTCTTTCCAGGTAAACCTCCGTGAGTCACCAGACACCAGGATGAGGTACAGGGAATCATGTCTAGGAGGAAGAGGCAGTCTTCTCTTGATCCAGGGCTCTTCCTTAGGTCGGCCTGACCTGCTTGGCATCCCTGCACTCTTTTCTCTATGCCCAGGAGTCCCTGCCCTGACTTATTTTTGCATCTTCTGTTATCTTTTTTCTTTTTGGTTTCTCATATTCCCTGAAGCATCCTAAGAACCGATAGGAAATGCTCCCTTGTCTGTGACACCACTTGCAGTGCTTCTAAGGTAAGAAGCAGCTGCAGCTGCCCTCTGAATCTCAGCAGAGAGGATCCCACATAACCTGGATCTGCCAACATCTCCCTTTACATTCATGACAAAGAGCGCTGGCCCATGGGAAGTTTGATTGAAATGTACGTTTGATACCCTTAGCCTGGGCCATATCTCCAGCCCTCTACAGCTAGGGCTGCCTCTGCAGAAGGATGGAGTTTTCATCTCTAATTGTGGAAGAGCTTTTAAAGGCAAGCTAGCCACAGTAGTAAGCATGTAATATAGAAGAAATCTCATGTTCAGTGGTGGATCTAATGTTGCTTTTGTTGTTGTTGTTGTTACTGGAGCTTATAAACCTTCATTTGTAAAAGTTAGTCACGGTCATTCTTTTCAGGACCAGTAAGAAGTGATTTCAAGAGTATATGAAAATGATGTAAGCATTGACTAACATGGGAGAAGGCCCAAACTCAAAAGGATAAGATCCTGAGTTAAATAATACAAAAATTGAGTTCTAACAGGTGAGCAGGAGTTGACCCTGAAGATTAGGGTAGCGGAGGGCTTTGGGGGCAGAGGAAATGTTTGTGCAAAGGCAGAAGACACATAAGAGCATGGCAGGCCAAGGAGCACTCTGGGTCCAGCCCAACTAGAGTACAGAGTAAATTATGGGGAATGGAAAATCAAATTGAGGTTGGAAATGTGTTAGGGTTCTCCAGAGAACCAGAAGGAATAGGATGAAATTGGCTCATGCAATTATGGAGATGGGCAAGTCCTAGGATCTGCAGGGTAAGTCTGCAAGCTAGAGACACAAGAGAGACAGTGGTTTAGTTCCAGTCTGTGTCCAAAGACCTGAGAAGCAGGAAAGCTGATGGTATTTGTTGATATTTGAAAGTCAACAGGCTTGAGACCAAGGAAGAGCTGATGTTTCAGTTCCAGACTAAAGGCAGGAAAAAAGCTGATATTCCAGTTCAAAGGCAGTTAGGCAGAAAGAATTTCCTTCTCAGAGGAGGGTTAGCCTTTTATTCTATTTGGTCTTCAGCCGATTGGATGAGGCCCATCCACATTAGAGAAGACAATCTACTTTATATAGTCTACCAATTTAAATGCTAATCTCATCCAAATCACCTTCATAGAAATAGCTGAATGATGTTTGTCCAAATATCTGGGCACCCCATCGTCCAGCCAAGTTGATGTATAAGTTAACCATTATGGAAACATAGGCATGGAACAATAAGAGGCCATTTCAAGAGAGTGTAATGTTCTGGGGCCAATTTTGATTACGATCTCAGAGAGGATCAAGTTTCTTATCTGCTGGTTCAAGGGGTGGTATGCTGAGGAAATGTCTCGTACCCACTTTTAAAATCTGAATACTTTCTTAAGATTACAATAATGGTTACCACTTACTGTGTACCTACTATGTACTGGCTGTTCAGCAAACATCTCACTGAATCGTTTTTTTGTTTGTTTATTTTTTCGGTTTCTTTTGAGACCGAGTCTCACTCTGTTGCCCAGGCTGGAGTGCAGAAGTATGATCCTAGCTCATTGCAGCCTTGAACTCTTGGGCTCCAGGGATCTCCCTGCCTCAGCCTCCTGAGTAGCTGTGACTGAAGGTGTGCACTACCACGCCTGGCTAATTTTTTTTTTTTTGAGAGAGAGAGAGAGAAAGAGAGAGAGATGGGGTCTTGCTGTGTTTCCCAGGCTGGTCTTGAACTCCTGACCTCAAGCAATCTACCTCCTGTTGAGTTTACTGTCAAGGGAAGGGTTATTAGTGCCATCTATATGTAAAGAAACCAAGGCTCAAAGAGCTGTATGCTCATCAATGTTTACAGTGCCCGTAAGACAGTAGGTATTCAATAAATATTTGTTAAATGATTTTAAGCCCCATTAAGTGGTGAAGTTAGATTTCAAAAGCAGATCATTTGATTCTAAGACCAGTGGGCTTTAGAAGAAGCTAGTGAGCACAGGCAAGGAAGAAAATATGTGACTTGGAGTTTGGGCAGGCCGACCTCTGACATTTTATCTGACTCCTCCCTGAAGCAGGCCAACATGACTGAGCCTGAAAAAATTCTGATAATTTCAACAAAGTCTGTCAGCATTTAGCACAGCTCCTTGAAAGTAACCTTGAGCAATTAAAACGTGCATATTGGCAGACATTAGTTCTGGTTCTGGTTGACTCAGAAGTTCAAGAGCCCTGTTTATGGCATGCTTTTAAGTATAATGTTTTCCCTGTTATTAATTCATACTCAAAATTTCTTGGCATAGCTAAAAAGATGGGTGAGAATGTATGTTTCAAAGCCACTTCATCTCTTTTGATGAACAATGTTTAGCTTGTGGGGGTACTGGTGAGGAAGAAGGGCTGGTTATTGATTTCACAGAAATGATGTTGATCCATCTCAGTAAGACATTTATAAGGGACTAAGTCTCTTCCTAGTAATTTATTAGCTATACATGGAAGCACGTTAAGTCTCGGAGGTCTCACGGCACCACTTGATGTTTCTCAGTGGTGACTCATGGCATAGAAAGGTACCTTTTAACATAGGGGCAGCTTTACACCAGGAGCACTGGACTTTAGCATTCCTTACTGTTTCTCTTTCTTCCCTCCCTTCCCTGCTCCTTCCCAAGACTACGGGGAAACTGCTTTTCATCTTCAAAGAAAATGTATAGATTATTTATTTATTTATTGACACATTGCCATTGCACATATTAATGGAGTACAATTTGAGTTTTCAAAAAAATATATATATGTGTATGTTATATAATGATCCAATTAGGGAAGTTAGTGTATTTATCATCTCATGCATTTATCGTCTGTTTTTGGTGAGAACCTTCAAAAGCCTCTTGGCTGGGTGCGGTGGCTCATACCTGTAATCCCAGCACTTTGGGAGGCCGAGGCAGCAGATCACTTGAGGCCAGGAGTTCGAGACCAGTCAGGCCAACATGGCGAAGCCCAGTCTCTGCTAAAAATACAAAAAATAGCTAGGTGTGGTGGCAAACACCTGCAGTCCCAGCTGCTTGGGAGGCTGAGGCATGAAAATAGCTTAAATCTGGGAAGCAGAGGTTGTAGTGAGCTGAAATCATGCCACTATACTCTAGCCTGGGGGACCGAAAAATACTCTGTCAAAAAAAAAAAAAGCCTCTCTTCTAGCTATTTCATAATATACAGTACTTTACTGTTAAACCATAGTCACCCAACTGTGCAACAGACCTTCAGAATTGAATCCTCCTATCTAACAGTAACTTTGTACTCATCCACCAAACCTTCCCTAACCTTCCCTTCCCCTCCCCAGTCTCTGGTAAACACTGTTCTTCTCTTTGCTTCTATTATATCAACTTTGTAAAAACCCCAGCTATGTGTAAAACCATGTGGTATTTGTCTTTTTGTGTTTGGCTTTTTTCACTTGACGTGATGTCCTCCAGGCTCATCCATGTTGTCACAAATGAAAGGATTTTATTTTTATTTTATTTTATATATATATCACATTTTCTTTATCTATTCAGCCATTGTTGGACACTTAGGTTGACTTCATATCTTGGATATTGTAAATAATACTGCAGTAAACATGCACCAATTTCTTTTACATACTGATTTCATTTCCTTTGGCTATATCCCCAGGGGTGGGATTGCTGGATCACATGGTAGTTCTATTTTTAGTTTTATGAGAAAACTCCATACTGTTTTTCATAATTATTGTACTAGTTTACAACCCCATCAACAGTATAGAAGTGTTCCCTTTTCTGTAAGTCTTCACCAGGACTTACCTTTTGTCTTTTTTTTTTTTTTTTTTTTTTTGAGATGGAGTCTTATTCTGTCTCCCAAGCTGGAGTGCAGTGGCGTGATCTCAGCTCAGTGCAACCTACACCTCCCAGGTTCCAGTGATTCTCCTGCCTCAGCCTCCCAAGTAGCTGGGATTACAGGCACCTGCCACCATGTCCAGCTAATTTTTGTAGTTTTAGTAGTGACAGGGTTTTGCTTTGTTGGCCAGGCTGGTCTCAAACTCCTGACCTCTGGTGATCCAGCTGCCTCAGCCTCCCAAAGTGAAAGTGCTGGGATTACAGGCATGAGCCACTGTGCCTGGCTTCTTTTATCTTTTTGATAAGAGCCATTCTAACTAGAATGAGGTGCTGTCCCACCATGGTGTTCATTGTATTTCCCTGATGATTAGTGATGTTGAGTATTTTTTTTTATATGCCTACTGGCCATTTGTAGTCTTCTTTTGAAAAATGTCTATTAGGGTATTTTACCCATTTTTTCAGTCTGGTTATTTGTTTTTGTTTTCTGTTGAGTTATTTAAGTTCTTCATGTATTCTGGATATTAACCCCTTGTCAGATGTATAGTTTGCAAATATTTTCTCACATTCTGTAGGTTTTCTCTTTATTCTGTTAATAGTTTCCTTTGCTGTGCTAAAGCTTTTTAGTTTGATATAATCCTGTTTGTCTATTTTTGCTATTATTGCTTGTGTTTTGAGGTCTTATTTAAAAAAATTTTTACCCAGTACAATGTTGTGTATCCCCCATGTTTTCTTCTAGTAGTTTCATATCTTAAGTTTTACATTTAACTCTTTGATTCATTTTGAGTTGATTTTTATATGGTGAGAGACAGGGATCTAGTCACCTTCTTCTATATGTGGACATCTAATTTTCCACCATTTATTGAAAAGACTGTCTTTTCCCCAATGTGTGTTCTTAACAACTTGGTTGAAAATCAGTTGGCTGTGCCTGCATAAATGTATTTCTGAGCTCTTATTCTGTGCCATTTGTCTATGTGCTCTTTTTGTGCCAGTACCATGCTATTATGGTTACTGTTGCTTTGAAATATATTTTGAAGTCAGGTAGTATGATGTCTCCAGCTTTGTTCTTTTTGCTTAGGATTGCTTTGGCTGTTAGGGGGTCTTTTGTGGTTCCATATGAATTTTAGGATTTTTTTTTTCTATTTCAGTGAAGAATGGCATGGTATTTTCATAGGGATTCCATAGATTTAATAGATCCACAGATTGACACATTGCTTTGGGTAGAATGGCCATTTTAACAATATCCATTCTTCCAATCCATGAACACAAAATATCTTTTCATTTATTTGTGTCCTTTTCAATTTCTTTCATCAGTGCTTTACAGTTTTCAGCACAGATATCTTTCACCTCCTTGGTTGAGTTTATTCCTAGGTATATGTTTTTTGTAGCTATTGTAAATGCAATTGTATTCCTGATTTCTTTTCATATAGGGTTCACTATTAGCATATAGAAACACTATTAATTCTTATATATTGATTTTGTATGCTGTAATTTTACCGAGTTTGTTTTTAGTCCAATTTTTTTTTCTTTTTTGGTGGAGTCTTTAGGGTTTTCTATGTATGCAACCATGTCATCTGCAAACAGGGACAACTTGATTTCCTTCTTTAAGGTTTAGATGCCTTCTACTTCTTTCTTTTGCCTAATTAATCTGGCTAGGACTTCTAGTACTATGTTGGGCAGAAGTGGTGAAAGTGAGCATTCTTGTCTTGATGTGTGTGAATTAATTTTAAGGGCAGTCTGGCTGTTTTGTCTGAGCTCACCAATGACTTGATAAGGAGATCTCAATAAAGACAATGTGGTTCATTCAATTATTTCAGACAATTGGTGATGAATAGCCAGAAAGAAGGAAATATGGGAGTAGGTTAAGAGAGAAGGTTTATCCAGGCAGTGCTCCATGGAAATGCCCTATTGTCTAAAATTGACATGAGTCATGCTGTGCCAGAAAGATAGGAGGTTGGTTTTGGGAGTGATGTGTTGAGGGGTGACCTTACCCTCCAATCTAAAACTGGAAAGTGAAGTCAAAAGCTTTATTTTGAGTTTTATCACTTCAAGATACCGTGTCTGCTATGGTATTACACCTCCAAATCACATCTTGAATGTGGCTTTGCCTCTTCTCACAGCCTCTATTACTACCATCCTCATCTGAACTACCATCATCTCTCCCCTGGGTGGCTGCAAAGCCTGTTCCTTTCTCCTGCAGTCTATTCTCCACACAGCAGCCTGGTGGTCTGCGGCAACCCACATCACACTGTGTCTCCACTCTGTTCAAAAGCTTTCTGTGTCTCCCGCATCACTCAGAGTGAAAGCCACAGTCCTTCTGTGCCCCCGTGATCTGACCACATGCAATTCAGACCCTCCTCTCTTCCCTCTCTGACCTCCTCTACTACTTAAAGATAGGACCCAAAACAATGACTCAGGCTCCACCCTCCAGTCTTAGGTGGTTAGAGGTCAAGGCTTCACCTCAGCAAGTCCCTTTCAGCGACAACCATTGACCTTTCTTGGGCCTCCCTTGTCCTCCAGTCTTGTCAAGTTCAACACGACTTATATCAGCTATAGGCAATGGGCCCATTTCCATTGGCCTCCTTCTCCTCCTTGTTCACTCTAGCCACATTGGTGTCATTGTCTTTCTCAAACACACCAGCTCTCATTGCCTTGGGGCATTTACACTTGCTCTTCTGTCTGCTGGGAATGCTTTTTCCCCAGATAATTGCATGGCATGCTCCCCCATCTCCTTTAGGACTCTGCTCAAATATTCCTTTCTTAGGGAGGCCTCTCTGACCGTGCTGTTTATAATTGCAACTCCTGTCCACCTTCTTTTCACTCTTACTATTCTCTTTCTTGAATTTTCTCATTAGTACTTGTCATGCCCTAACTTCCTATATATTTTATTTATTGTATTTTACCATGTTTCCCTGTCCCATGAAAGCAGTGATTTTTCAGTTTTTCTTATTCACTGTTGTTTCCCCAGTGCTTAGAAGTACACTTGGCACACTGCAAACATACATTCAGTAGTTGTTGAGTGAATAAATGAGTGAATGAACGAAGCATTAAATGAACAGCTAAAATGTGCACAGCCTTGAGCACCATGTGCTTGATGTGAAAGGCATGCTGCATGCCCTAAAGAGATTCATAATCCATTTGGGAAGACAATGCTAAGAGAACTGATGGTTTTCATTGCGAGACATGGATACTCATTCAAAATACTCTCAGAAATTAGGGTTGACTTCAAGGATACCAGTGGATTAAAATTGATCCAGAAAACAGCAAGCTTTTGGGAATTTGAGGCAACATTGAAAACCTTTTTTGTTTTCTTACTCACACAGTTTCTCTGTCTTGTGGGATCTCTATTGTTTTCCTTCTCTCAAGTCCTGGTTTGTCCTTATCACCTACCAGGATGTCCACTCCATCCCTCATGCTCTTGGTTTAGATCCCAAAGGGAGCTGCCCAACCTCATGCTCACCATCCACTTGCTGGGCAGAGCCCCTCACACCCTGTGGATCTCTGAGTCCACACTAGGTGGGCTGCCCTTGGCTAAGTATCCCCTCTTAGAATAGCCTCACTCTAGTTCCCAGAGTAAGGAGCTTGGTGAAGTCAGTCAGCCAAGGCCAGGACATAAATAATATAAGACAGTTGAGAGTTTGAAGTTCTACATGGACTTCTTATAATTATAGACAATTATTTTAAAAAATGGATTATAGAAAACTTAAAAGTATAGATAAGAAAAACATAGCCTAGAATCCTAACCACCATTAACATCTTGGTACATGTCCTGATGTAGTTTCCTTCTAGAGAGGCTCATCTTTTTAGGAGTATGGTCTTCACTACCATATTGTTTTCTATTTTTGTTTTTCTCACTTAACCATATGTTTTGAACATATATGTCATGTATATAAAGATACTGACACTGAATTACTGAATAGTCTTCCATTCTATGGATATACTATAATGTATTTAACCAATCCTCTATTCTTAGATACTGAGACTATATCCAGATTTTGATATTATAAAAAATGCTGAAGAAATGGTTTTTATAAAAATTCATGACTGCTTATTCTTTATTCTAGAAGCAGAATTTCTGGGCTAAAGGGCATAAATATTTTTAAAATAATAGTAGCTACCAGTTATTGAGCACTTGCTGTATACCAATTATTTTAGCTGTAACAATCATAACACTTTTATAAAATAGACACCCTTACTATACCATTTGCAGATAAGGACACATGCATGGAGACATTAAATAACTTACCCAAGATCCCATGATAGGTAAGTTGCAGAACAAGGATTTAAACACAGGAACTCTTATATGACACTGTCTCCCTGGTTAAGACAAACCACTATTATAAAGTATATAATCTGTACACGTTGTAGGATTTTAGGGATAGAAAATAGGTGGGGAGATTGATGTAAGCTGGGAAAGTAGGGAAGAAATATTTGTAGCAGTATGGGACCTGTTAGGTCCATGAGCAGTACTTTAACCCAAAGGGCCATATGCTACTGATAGTGACAGGAGGCAGCTAAATGCCTAGGCAGATAGGGCGGGTCCCTGGTAAAACCCAACCACCAAGCTGAAAACAGTTTAAAGCCTGAAAGCCAAGATACAAGTAAAATCCTCGGGCTGAATAGAGAACTTATCTTCCTGTTTGGTGCACTTTCCTCTGACTGATCCCCACTCTTCACTTATTTTACATACACCTACCCTTTCCTAATTGGTTTTCTACACTGTTGTGTCCACCTTTGAGTGGTGTCTTCACTTTAACCTTTTTTGCATACTCACAAACCAGCACACACTCCCCATTCTGAGTCCATAAAAGGCCCTAGACCCAGCCACATGGGGGACTTTCCTGCCTTTGGGGAGGGGAACCACCCCCCATTCCCTTTCTCCTTAGAATTTTCATTTCACTTCATGAATTCTACTCCAGTCACTCTCCAGTATCTATGTGCCTCATCCTTCTTGGTCATGAGACAAAAACTGGGACCCAGCTGAGCTAAGGAGCAGGAAGACTGCTATACTACCAGTGAAAAGACATATGCTACTGGTGGACAGATTCATTTGTTTAACAAATGCCATTACATGGGCCTCCAATTAACAATAATGTCCCCTGTTGGTGACCTTGGATGCAGCTATGTTTCATAGTGAGATTTCATCTCTGTCTCCAGGAGCCCCATTATTATCTTTTAAACATATAATTTGCTTGTTGGCCTCTTGAGCCAGCCAACTGCCCTTTGACTGAGAAAACATTCCCTTTACTCCTGACAGGACTGATAGTTTTGCTGGGGAAATTGCTCATTTCTCTCAGTAACCTGTGTTTTTGGAAAATTACTAACCTGTATCTAACTATTGTACAACTCCAGTCTTAAAACAGCAACATAAGGTTTATAGTTCTCCCTCAGGTGATAGAAGGGACAAGAGCGGGCTAAAAAGGGGCTGTCAGTGACTGTCAAAGAGCATGTCAATCACGGTGACCTTGTTGTTATTGCTAGTAACAGGTTCAGCCTGAATACATGTCGCAATTCAGGCCAATAAAAAATAGCAGGAGTCGCCTGAGCACAGTGGTTCATGCCTGTATTCCCAGCATGTTAGGAGGCTGAAGCACAGGAGTCACCTGAAGTCAGGAGCTTGAGACCAGCCTGGCCAACATGGTGAAACCCTATCTCTACTAAAAATACAAAAATTAGCTGGACATGGTTCCACATACCTATAGTTCCAGTTACTCAGGAGACTGGGGCACAAGAATCCCTTGAACCCAGGAGGTGGAGGTTGCTGTGAGCTGAGATCACACCACTGTACTCCAGCCTGGGTGACAGAGTGAGATGGTCTCAAAAAAAAAAAAAGAAAGAAAGAAAGAACAGGAGTGTCCTAGAGGAGTCTAAGAAGGATTACATCCCTCTTAAAAAGAGATGAAACTTTTTAAAAATTGGACATTTTTGTGTTCTCATGTGATATGACAGTGGCTGCCATTTTATAACCATGAGTTCAACAACCTGAGGACAGGCCAATATATTTGCACTGAGAATGGCCAAGCAAGAAAGTGGAGAGAAGTTGGGATTTTGATGATGTTACTAACCTCGGAGCCAGCCTATCACATCCAGGTAGGGCTTTTTGTTGTGTGAAATCAGAATTTTATCAATTGTGTCAGAGTTTTTGTTAGGATTTTCAGTTGTTTATAGTCAAGAACGTTCTCATACCCGTCCCCCAGTGTTTTCATCAAAGTTTCTGATCTGCCCTAGAATCCAGTATATCTCCTCCTTCTTCAAGAGAAAACATTCTGAAAGGCATCCTGGTTATGAATACAAATTAAACAGGATTTTACTACAACTAATTGGTGGTAAAAGAGGTAGAAGTTGAGTCATGCACACTCACTCCCAAGTCAACTAAAGTGATTCTGAGAATTGTTGTCAATGCTTATTTAGCCAGAATTCTTCAGATCATGTTTCTGGGCTGTAAACTTGAAATGTTCTTCTTGGTAAGCCTTTAAGATGATAATCTGTAGCCTACCAAATATTTCCAGGCTCCTATTTATCCTACTCTGGGGCGGGTGGGCATGCCTGGAAGTTGTCAGTAAAGTTCACAACCAGTTCATTACAACATGTTGTTTCAGTTCAAGACAACATTAGTAACAGATGATGAGTGGATAACCAGGCTCTGAAGCTCAGAAAATCACAAAGCCAGTGCCACTGAAGGACAGACAACGCCGTTTAACATAAGAAATGACCCAAGCTTTTTCCCAAAATGGTCATGAAATTTTGAAAGCAAAAGTTCCTCTTGTGACTTAGTCAATTTTTTTAATTTTCACATCGCCTTTTGTTTAATTCACGTGGAGCAGACATCTGATACATCATCATCTCCTGACTACAAGATAAAGACATGTTTTCTAATTTAGCGTTTAGTAAAAGCATCCAGAAGGAGCCCATTTTTCTAAAAGGCTCCAGAAATCTAGCATATTCACTAATGGCCAGGAGGTAGTTTTACTTTAGAAGACAGCTGGTCTGTGACTTTTGTGAATCAGCTAGGCAGGAAGTTCCCAGAATCCTAAGACTATCCTCTCTTAGCCCATATCACCTAGGATTAGAAAAGAGTGGATGTAATTTTAATGTCACAGATCCTGCCCAAAGCCAGTGGTAGGTGAGGGCCTGGGGCTTGTGTACTACCAGTAAGGGAAGTTGGGTGCAACATCTTCTTCAGGGGTGAGGGAAAAAGACTAATTTGTGGGAGGTAGGGGCTCAGAGTTGCTGTGATTTGGATGTTAAGTACATTTGGATGTTTCTTGTCTAATCAAAAGCTGCTGCACTGGATATTCTACACTTGTCCCTTTAGATCCCCTTTCCTCCCTCTCCACCATGCTCTGTGCACCAGAAGTTTGAGGATCTGCATCATCAGGCTCCTTTGACCTCTGACCTCTGGTTAGGTTTGGCCAAGGGAGGAGCCTGGATGTCAGAGGAACGTGAGGTTGAGACTTTCTTCCCCCAGCTCCCTGTGGGCCTTGGGTGGCTGTGGCTCCATTCTTCTAATGAAGGCACAGCCCCTGTTTAACAATGCTCCCCTGGTGTTACATTCTTTCCAGATTCTGGGAACTCCGTCCAGGTTACCTAGGTAACCTAGGTAATGGCTTCCAACTGTTGCTAGTTCCTGGGCTCCTCACCATCCCTTACCAATTTCCCTTAATCCCACGCATTTGTAGGTAGTTCTTTTCTTAACCTCAGCTCAGTTTTCCCTCTCACAGGTACTGCTAGTCTCCCACTGAGCCCTGACTGGGGCTGTTTTTAGTTCAGATGTCCAGGTTCCATATGAAAATAAGTAGGTTGTGGAAGCAAAGAAAACAGATTTAATCTATAGGGGAAAGGGTTTTTTTTTTCTTTAGTTATTCTTTCTGTAAAATGTGAGGTCTGATTTTCAGAACTTTTTGGCTAAAACTGGTGTCATTTCTTAATCCAAACCTGCCCTATGTCCCTTCGACCTAAGTAGCACTTGCTGAGCTCCTACAAATTCGTGATTTCCAAACCACTTGCTGGCTACTCCTCCCACGTGTGAAGTGTTAGAAATTTCTGAGTCCTTAATGTGGAAGCCTGCAGAAGGGAAAAATCATTAACTTAGATTTCTGGATGTGAAACCAAAAAGATATTAATCACATAAATGAAACCTGTCTCCCAAGAGGTTAGCAACAGTTCAGCTTGGTAATATTTAGGCTTCCGGGGCTTAAAGGTGTATAAAACACACTCTTTGACCTTAAAAAGTTAAGGTGCAGTAGAGGTGTTCTAACCCTTCACAAGGGAAAGGAGAGGACAGTAGGTTGAAAATCATGAATGTGGAGGAGCTCAGCCAGGGCCCCTAAGGAATTAAGGATAGGTGGGTAATTTGCATTTTAAAATGACACAAGAGTTTAGGCCGGGCACAGTGGCTCACGCCTGTAATCCCAGCACTTTGGGAGGTCAAGGCAGGCAGATCACGAGGTCAGGAGATTGAGCCTCCTGGACAACATGGTGAAATACTGTCTCTACTAAGATACAAAACATTAGCCAGGCGTGGAGGTGCGTGCCTGTAGTCCCAGCTACTCGGGAGGCTGAGACAGCGGAATCGCTTGAAATCGGGAGCAAAAATGTTCACAAATGAGACCTCGTATTTCACACACACAGAGAGTTTAAAAGCAGAAATGGGTGGAGCTGTGGTCAGGGAAAGTATGTGTAACAGCACCATAGCAATCCGGCTCAACTTTTATGGAACAAAGTTGTGAGTTGTTTTTCCGTTGCCATGGACCCCTGGGTTGAAGGTCACATCACCTGAACATGCCCAGATGAAGGAAGTATGCAACCACAGGGGGATCCTAAGGGCTGGAACCGAGGAGTGGACTGAGGAGGGGGACTGATGTAAGAAGCAGGCACCGCATGGCAGAATCAGGCGCCAATCACATGAAGCTCTGGTGTCACCGATGGCAGGATCCAGGCAGATCATGCCTCCTGGTAACACCTCATTGCAGGATCCAATCAAATCACACCTCCTTGCCATAGTGTTGCCTTCTATGTGCATCAGTCATCAAGCCCATTGATTGCTCAGCAACACATGGACTCATTAATCCATCCTCTCAGCACCTGTGAACTAAGTGTTAAAATGGGTGTTGCAGTGGCATTATGGGAAGACAGAGGAGGAGCACTGGGTCCAACCTGGTATTTGGGAAGATTTCCTGAAGAAAATGATACCTGGGCTGATCTTTGGCAAAAGGCTTATCCAAGTAAAGTTGGCATTAGGAAAATGAGTATCAACAGAGGGAATCCTGAGAGCAAAGCACAGAGGTGTGAAGCCATGTAATGTGTGAGACAATTGAATGCAATTTTGTAATTCTGTGCAGGTGATATGGTTTGGCTCTGTGTCCCCACCCAAATCTCAACTTCAATTGTATCTCCCAGAATTCCCATGTGTTATGGGAGGGACCCGGGGGAAGCAATTGAATCACTAGAGCCAGTCTTTCTCATGCTATTCTTGTGATAGTGATTAAGTCTCATGAGATCTGATGGGTTTATCGGGGGTTTCTACTTTTGCTTCTTCCTCATTTTTTCTCTTGCTGCCTCCATGTAAGAAGTGCCTTTCACCACCTGCCATGATTCTGAGGTCTCCCCAGCCATGTGGAACTGTAATTCCAATTAAACCTCTTTTTATTCCCAGTCTCGGGTATGTCTTTATCAGCAGTGTGAAAATGGACTAATACACCAGGATAGAAAGAGGATTGTAGGACCCAGCAGGACCTAGGGGGCCAGGCAAGGCCTCAGACCCACCACCATGCATGACACCCCGGATGTGCAGCCCCAGCCACTTTATTCTTTCTTCTTCATCCTGCTGCTTCCCTGTGGCCTAGAACAGGTAAGCAAATGTAAGCAAAGAGCCTTCTCAGATTGCCTTAGAATGAAAACAGAGGCTGATTGCAAGAAGGGGCATTCCTAACGCTGCCTTTACCAAGGAGAAGGGAGTTCTGTTTAATTGGCAGCAGTCTCCTTCACTGGAAAGCCCTAAGTGAATGTGATAACTGCTAAAGGAAGCAGTAACCTGGGATGTCCACCCAGTCTCCTCCCTGCCCCCAGGTCCTAGAGGAGTGGTTCCCAGCGCCACCCATGCGCAGGGCAAAGGAGGGACAGCAAGCTTTTAGGAATACAGATTTCCAGACCCCATGTGAGTCAGAGCATGGGAAGTGGGATTTAAGAGGCTCTCCAGGTGGGTTAGATGTCCATCCAGGTTTCTGAACCTCTTTTGGAGCCACGTTTACCGAGCTGTGTTCCACTGATCTGGGAGCTACTGGGCCTTATGATGTGAAACAGACATCTTGATTGCAAGACCTCTCCCTTCCCTTCGTCAGCTTGTACACTTTAAGAGTCTCCAAGAGTGGGGGAACAGCAGCTGGGGAGGAATATATTATACCATATTTTCTAAATATATTGCCCATAGAATCTCTCTCTCTCTCTCTCTCTCTCTCTCTCTCTCTCTCTGGTGGAGCATTTCTTGAGACTACGTAGCACATGGACAAGATTTCACACAGCCCACATTTGGGAGAAGCCACTCTAGAAGCTCAGGAAAAGGGTGACTCCCATCGCCCACTGAGGCCCATGCTGCAGGAATGGGGCCAAGGCAGGGCGGGCCACTTCGCACCAGCCAGCCAGGGATCGCTATGTAGTCAGGAGACCACAGGGTAAAGGGCAGCAGCCTCAGAAGGTGGAACCTCGCTGGTGAGTGTTCTCTTGCAGAGCCGAGGCTTCCCAGGCTGTTTCTAGTTATCTGAAGAGGATGATCACCCTCTCCCTGGGATGCTGCTTTCCACTGGAGCAAATTGACGGACCTGGCTGTTCCACTGTGATGTGTGGACCCCAAAGTGAAGGGTTGGAGTCTTATTTGTGGGGTTCTAGAACTGACCAAAAACACATCCCATCCCTTCATGCTTGCTTGTGGTGCTTCAGGGAGACCTAAAATGGGTCCCTGTAGCAGTCACAGGATATCCACAGCTAGGACCCAAAGAAGTCAAAAAAGAAGCACATTAGAGCTGTGCCCCATGCAGGAGCCAACCTGCTCAGGAGGACGATGGCGGAGCCCACTAAAGGCAGCAGTACAGGGAGCCTCTTGCTTCTACGTTTAACATGGAGAATGTCACCCAGCACAGAAGTTACTGCATGGGGCAGGGCTGGAGAAAGCAGTGCAGAGGGCTCCAGAGACTGGTAGAGCTGAAGACAGTGTAGATTGATCCCTCACTGGGGTTCAGAACTGTGTGGCACAGCACTCTGCAAATCAGCTGTGACTGGCATATACTCAGATTACAGTTGAAGCCAAGATGGGGCTTTAAGCTTGGAAAAGATGAACTTTTGGGGAAGGAAGGCAAGATTGTGGAAAGAATCAAAAAGGAGGAGGAGAGAGAACAGAAAAGAAAACATATTATGCTTTCCATGCTGGGTGCATACATTTTCTCATTTAACTTTCACCACAACCCAGTAAGGTGAGTACTGTTATTACCCCTAATAGGCTAGACGTAGATGGGAAGGACAGTGGTCAAGCGACTTCCCCACTCCACACACCAACGATTCTTTCTCACTCCTGCCTGCAGCTGTGCTGGGTGGGCTGGAAGAGGGCAGGTTGGAGGGAACAGAGGAGAGATGCTGGCGTATAGTCCTAGGGAAAGAGGGTGGTTCTTGGGGTCACAGGACTGGAAACAGAAAGAATAAGGGGGTGGAGAATCAGTTTCTACAGAGTTGAAGATGACACTTCTTTAGCATCTAGGCTGGGGTTTCTAGACAACTTTTTTTGTTTTCTCTGGTTTCTTCTCCCTGGAAACACATGCTTTGTAAGTCACACTCTTATTTTTATTTGTCTCATTTCTGTTTATTTACCTGTTCCCTTAGAGCTACCAGGAAGGGCTGTGGCCTCTGCCCACTTTTCCTCTGAGTGGGACCAGCAGCTGAAAGCAGTGGGAGTGAGGAGGGAGGGAGCTGGAAGCCCAACTGATGCCCAGGAGCGTCTTCAAAGCTGCGTGGGAATTTGGCCCACCCACCGCTGCCCTTCCGCAAATAGAATCTTTCAATTTATAAGCCAGCCCAGAGCCCTTTCTGCAGATCCTGTTGAGCCCTGTAATTTCCATAAGACCACATGCTTCTCCTGGGACTCTTGTTTTTTGTTTTTTTTTTTTGCCAAATGGGCACAGGATCCTGTGGCCAGAGGGATAATTGGAAATGTGTGGGCCAGGCAGATGCCCATTTCTGATAAGACCAGCAGTTTGAACAGCTTGAATAAGACTTTCAAAATCAGGCAAAGAAACTTCCGCACCACCATCCCACTGTTCCTCTTCTGTGACCTCAGGCCTGGATGTTGCCCGACAGCCCCACTCACAGCAGCACACTCCACCTGAAGCCACGTGGACGTGAGATCTTAGCTTCCCCTGGCTGCCTGTGAAAACCTGCTTTCGTGTCGTACCTGGGCATTTCCACTTTCTCAGGGGCAGGAGGCTGCCGTGGCGGCGATGCTAATGTGCAGCCTCTTCCTCCCTCTCTTCCCACTCCCCTGTATGAAGCACCTGGGCCTGCGTCTCACTGCCCTCCAGGAAGGCAGGCAGGAAAATAAGGGTGAGCACAGGCCTGAGAAGAAGCAAGGCAGCCAGCAGTGACAATGAAAATCAATTCTCCTTCATGTTCCTCTTGAGTTTCCTTTCATGGCATTACTGAAATCAGGGTCAAAAGGGCATCTGGTTCCTAACCCAGAACAACCCATTCCAGAAGACTGTAGGGACCTGGGAGGGTGACCACATGCTCTCCCTTGGTGACCCCCACTGGCATTGAGTCACTCTTTCCAACAGCATCCAAGCAGGCTCCCTTTTGTACTCCATGGAGGTGAGCCCCTGCTGGGCAGGGCCCTTCTACGCTCAAGGCTGGCTAATAAAGGATCCCTAAACTCTGTGTGTGTGTGTATGTGTGTGTGCACGTGCGTGCTTTAACAGCTTTATGGAGATATAATTCATATACCATACAATACACCATTTAAAGTGTACAGTCAATGGCTTTTAATATATTCACAGAATTGTGCAACTACCACCACTAATTCCAAACATTTTCATCGCTCCAAAAAAGAATTTCCTTAGTCATCCTTCCCCCAATCCTCCCAATTCCCAAGCCCTAGGCAATCACTAATCTACTTTCTGTCTCTGCAGTTATCAGTTATGAGTATTTCGCATAAATGGAATCATATAATATGTGTCCTTCAGAAGGCTGGCTTCTTTAACTTAGCCCAGTATCTTCAAGGTTTACCCATGTTGTAACACATATCAGTTCTTCATTCCTTTGTATGACTGAATAATATTCCAGTGTGTGGGTTCTACCAGTCAATCCACCATGGACATTTGGATTGTGTTTACTTTTTGGCTATTATGAATCATTTTCTATGAACATTCAGGTACAAGTTTTTGTGTGGACAAATGTTTTCATTTCTCTTGAATGTATATCTAGGAGTGGAATTTCAGGGTCATTGCTCACTCTTTGTTTAATTTCTCAGGAAATGTCAAAGCCTGTTTTTCAAAATATGTTCCAATAGCAATGTATGGGGGTTCCAATTTCTTTACAACCTCAATAACACTTGCCTTTTTCTGATTATAGCCATCCTAGTGGGTGTGAAGAGGTATCTCATTGCGTGTTTGATTTGCATTTCCTTGATGGCTTGAATCTTTGTTTTTCAGAACTTTAAACCTTTCATCTTTCAGCCCAATATCCAGTTCTTTGCTCATTTTGTCAGGCTGCAAGAGGTGGAAACTCTTCTCTGTGCCGTGACAACATTAGCTCCCCGAGCACCCTGAGTAGTCTGTTTGGGCATTTTTTGAGATTTCTCACTGATAAAACCTTGTCAGTTGCTATTCTTTGAAATTCTCTGAATTCTTTGAAATTCTCACATCTCTATTTATAAAAGGAATTTTTTCAATAAATTAATAGCATATAAAAGTAAGGGGGTACTGTTCTAAATTTTAAAAGGCATTAGAGGCACAACCTAATGTAATGTGTACACTGCATTTATATCATGATTTCAGCAAACTGGCAGTGAAAAGACATTTCGGGGGCAATCTAAGAAAAGGCGACACTCAAGAACTGTTGCTGATTATTTTAGGTATGATGGTGTTGCAATTATATAAGAAAATATCCATATTTTAAAGAGATATCTACTGATATCCCTGAAGTAGAGATAAAATGACCTGTCTGAAGTTTGTTTTAAAATACATCAGCAAAGGAAAAAGATGAAGCATGGATGATACAATCTGAACAATGAGATATGGAGGTTCACTCTACTTTTCTCTCTATTTCATATGTGCTTGAAATTTGTCATGATAATAACCATGGAGACAATCCTAAAATATTAATCTAAGTTGAAAAACTATAAAATATTTGGGTCCCAGACTACAGAATGTCATTCATTTACATTCTGTTAAAATATTTTTAGGCTTGTACTTAAAAAGTAACAAAACTGATTCAAACATATCTTATATATTGTATTTTAACTTAAAAGATTGTTCACAACTGGGCACAGTGGCTCAGACCTGTAATCCAAGCACTTTGTGAGGCCGAGGCAGGCGGATTATTTGAGGTCAGGAGTTCAAGACCAGCCTGGCCAACATGGTGAAACCTCGTCTCTATTAAAAATACAAAAAAAAATTAGCTGGGTATGCTGGTGCATGCCTGTAATAGCAGCTACTGGGGAAGCTGAGGCAGGAGAATCACTTGAACCCAGTAGACACAGGGTGCAGTGAGCTGAGATCATGCCACTGCACTCCAGCCTGGGTGACAGAGTGAGAATCCATCTCAAAAAAAAAAAAAAAAAGATTAGTCAATGTTTTGATTTAAGACTTTTTTTCTTTCAGTATGGGTTTTTCCGGTTGGCATTTTTTTGTTTTTGTCACATAAACTACATATACACTGTCTTATTCATAATTGTTTTAGCTTCTTCAAAGGGAAATAAGAAGATAGAGGCACTGGAGGACAATCTGCGTGCAGAATCTTTCTATGTTTTTTATTACTTTTCGCCAAACACCACCACTTATTTCATACACCAAAACCGACTGCAAATATTTTTAGAAATTTACCTTTGTTTGCCTCTTAACTTTTGTTTTCATATAACCAGCAGATCTCTTTTTGCACTTGTATTTCATTGATTTATTTGATACTCAATTAAATTACATGATTACAATTAAAGGACTGTTGCCATAAACAGACCTGCGGACAAGCGCAGCTGCCTTCTGGTAAGTGTACAGCTCACATAGCTCAGCTGGTGGGCGCTAAAGCATATGGTGCAGGCTTCATGCTGAGAGGCATTGGCCAGCACATTTTACGGGGAGATGAAAAATACTATGGTTTGAATGTTTATGTCCCTCAAAAATTTATATGATAGAACTTAGCCCCCCAAACTAAGATGGTATTAAGAAGTGGCACCTTTGTCAGAGTGCTCACAGATGGGATTAGAGCCCTTACAAAATAACTTCAAGGGGAGAGTTCACTCCCTTTGTCCATCTGCCATGTGAAGACACAGCAACCAGAAGCCACCCTGGAAGCAGAGAACAATACCTCACCAAGCACCAAAGCTGCTGGTACTGTGGTCTTGAACTTCCCAGCCTTCATAACTGTGGGAAATAAATTTCTATTGTTTATAAATCACCCAGTCTAAGGTATTTTGTTACAGCTGCAAGAATGGACAAAGACAGAAATCGTGAATAATACAGTAGGCCAAAAGGAGATCCATTAAAAAGCTTCTTCTCTGCTTGGAACAGGGTTAGTTGACTAAATTTTTCATCCTCCATCAAGTTCTTTGAGTGACAGGTAGCTGGCCAACAAGTTCTTTGATTGAAGCTGAGTCTCTGACATGGTGCTGCGGACAGTAGTTCATTCTACCCCTGGGACTGTGGTCAGGACCCAGAAGGCACCACACCTGGGAAGAGGGAGCTGAGAGATGAGTTAAGGAGGGTGAGTAATTTAATCAAGTAATGTTGGCTGCTGCTCTTTCTAGAGATTCAAGTTGTTCAGATGGTTCCCACAGCAAATTATACAGAGAATAGGGGCCAGCAGCTAAAACCCAAGCCTTCTGGCCTCTACTGCAGCCTTTTCTTCAAACTCAGCTTGTCTCCCTAGGGTGAGGCTGGATGTGGTGAGTGTTTGCTTCCCTCTTCCAGGTGGTTTGGCAGCCATATCCTTGCAGAACATGATGTGCTCTTGTGGGAGCAAGAGAGGCAATGATTATGAATCACAGAGCACTGGAGTTGGAAGGGGCCTTAGTGACCTTTACTCCCATGATCCCATTTTATGGATGAAGAGATTGAGGTCCAGATAAGAGGCTATGGCTTTTCACCAACCTGACCACCACACTGTTCATGTTCAGCAAGCATAGATATGCTGTTATGTATTAATCCAAACTTCTGCTCCCAATTTTCTGAAGCTCAGAGGGACACCTTGTATTGCAGGATGATAAAAAGAGGAGCAAAGTGACGAAGTGCTGCCCAGGCAACAGTAGAACATGGACAAGTCACTGCTGTGTGGGGAGAGATCTTCAGTGACCACGCAGCCTGAGGCTCTCGTTTTGTCATCGAGGACACCAAAACTCAGAGCAGGTTAGTGGCTGAATTATCTAGTGCATGAGCTAAGTAGGACAAGCAAATGAATTTTAAAATGCTGGAAATTCATAAGTTGAAATACATTTCACTTGGGCTGCTAAGAGCTCCAGTTTGGCTGGGTTTGTTTTTTTGTTTTGTGTTTCTTTTTTGAGATGGAGTCTAACTCTGTCAACCAGGCTGGAGTGCAATAGTGCAATCTTGGCTCACTGCAACCTCCGCCTCCTGGTTTCAAGTGATTCTCCTGCCTCAGCTTCCTAAGCACCTGGGATTACAGGCATGCGCCACCATGCCCGGCTAATTTTTGTACTCTTAGAAGAGACAGGGTTTCACCATGTTGGCCGGGCTGGTCTTGAACTCCTGACCTCGTGATCTGCCCACCTTGGCCTCCCAAAGTGCTTGGATTACAGGCGTGAGCCACCATGCCTGGCTGAGTTTGTTTTATCTCATGTATCTCCTTTCCAGTGCCTAGTACAGATACAGAGTAGGTTCTTGATAAATGTTCTTTAAATACATTATGAAGATCATCATTCGAGTTAACATAGCATAAGGCAAAATATATATTCCGTAAGGAGACTGCAGGTAGTGAAGACCATAGCTGGTTGAAAGGCTAAGAAAGGCTTTGTGGTAGGGCTTGAAAATGAGTATGAGTGGGATTTTGATTGTTGGGTTAGGGGAGTGGTAGATGGGAAGATCATGTTCTCGTAGGGGGAACAACGAGCATAAGGAGGCAGGGGCAGGCGACCCTGGAGTCTGGGGAACTTCAGGACATCCAAGTGGCCACAGCATAGTATTGGAGCAGGAGAGTAGGGGTGGAGGGCTTGTCACTGAGGGCCCAGAACTCTCTATCCTTAATTCTTCAGGAGGTTCTAGAGACATTTACAGTTTTGAGCAGGGCAAGGACATACAGGACCCATTCTTGGCAACAAGACATTGCAGGATGCTCATATGCGGTTCGAACACAGGAATTTCCCCCACTTCATTAAAATGCTCTGGCTTTGGCTTTGTGATGAGGTCAGAAAAACACAGAGTACTGTCTTTCTTCAGAAATACTTTTGGACCATCGAGGTTTTCAGGGAGATAAACATCCTTATGACATTTCTGGTGGTTCAGGCCCATCTGGCCGAGGAAGTACAAAGATGCATGAAGATGAGACACACAGGAGGAGAATGTTTGCTAAACTGTCTTCATTCTTCAGAAAGGTTCAGTCTCAGTTCAACTTCAGGGGTTGAGCTAATGTTGATTTTATCAGCAACTGTTTGCTCCAAGACTTTAGAAGAAAGATTGTTTGTATTTCTTCTTACGGTGCTGCTGGAGGAAAAAATGACCACTTACTGAGTGTGGCCTATTAGGACCTCTGTTACGCAGTTATATATATATTTTTGAGACGGAGTCTTGCTCTGTCACTCCAGGCTGGAGTACAATGGCATGGTCTTGGCTTACTGCAAACTCCACCTCCTAGGTTCAAGCGATTCTCCTGTCTCAGCCTCCCTAGTAGCTGGGATTACAGGCACCTGCCACCACACTTGGCTAATTTTTGTATTTTTAGTAGAAATGAGGTTTCACCATGTTGGCCAGGCTGGTCTTCAACTCCTGACCTCAGTTGATCCACCTGCCTTGGCTTCCCAAAGTGCTGAGATTACAGGCATAAGCCATCACACCAGCCAAGTTATGTATACTTTTAAGACACTTTTAACTCTTTCCAGAGTAGCTGCGATCCTCATAGCAAAGCTAGGTAGCCCCAGGAACCAGGGCCATCTTACACAATGTCCCTGAGAGGCCAAGCGGGCTGAAATCAGCTGGCACCCTGCTTGCTGAGCCGTGTGCAGGGACACTGTCAACTTGGAAGACTGGATGCCTTTCTCCAATTTCACACTGACTAAATCCTCCCTGCCAAGGGCACACCTTCCCTCCATCTGAAGAAAAAAAAGGGAGCTTGGGGCCCCAGCGCCAATGATTGCCAGAGGCTGGGATACACCTGTGTTGGGCAGGTTTGTCCAGAGTTCACAGAGCCTGAAGACTTAATCTGCTTTCACATTAAATAGTCTGATTGAATACGACAATAATTTCTCATTGTTATTTCAATGGCAAACAGGATTCGGACCACAAGGAATTTTTTTGTATACATAACTTTTCATGCAGAAAGTTCACAGAGTTTACCTGTAATCTTAGCTCACAATCAAATAAAGGATTAGAGCTAGGTGTGTAGCGTTTATCAATAAGCTTAGCGGGAGACCAAAGAAGAGCAAATCCAATTTTTTCTTTCCTTTCTTTTATGCCCATGTCAAAATGCATGCATTGGTCAACATCTTGAAACCTCTCCAGCTGAGGTAACTCTGCCTTCCTGTACTACAACTACTAGGTAGATACAAAAGTAATAGCAGTTCTTGCCTTAAAAAAAAAAAAAGGACAAATACCGCAATTATATTTGCACCAGCCTAATACTTGAGGATGGTGATAGAGCCCTGCCAGAGGAGCACTGCAGCCCCAGCCTCATGGCCGGGGCATCTTGGTCACTTGGAAGGGGCAAATAGACCCTATGTAAGGGGCAGGGCAGGCCACTTCTGGTGAATTCCATACCTTGCATTGAGACATGGGCTGAGGGTCCTAGGATTGGTGGGGGCAGTTAGCATGGTTGTGCCCCAAACTTTCAGTCTGAAGAGGACAGGAAGAACCTCTCCAGAAACACTAGAGTCTATGGGAAATGAAGATGGGCTTCAGTTATTTTCTGATCAGGTTGATTTAAATATAATATTAATAAAAAGAATACACAAAACTAATAGCCTGAATGACAGACCTAGTGGGTATGACTTGCTTGGGCAATTTGAGTGACTCTGGCTTTGAGTTTAATATGGCTTTTATTAAAGAAATTTTTTTCTAATGGGAAAGAAAAGAAGTAAATAACTAATACCTTAGCAAGCATGAGTTTGTCATCTGGAATCAGGGGAACAAGAGGAGGGGTCAGGGAGTTGTGTGGGAGTTAGGATGATGGTCAAGAGGAATCTAGAAGTGAAGGGGAAAGAAGGCCTGATAAGAAAGTTTGTCCCCATCCTGCAAGCTCAACTTTTTCATGAACTTTTGTGGAGTTAAAAGAGCACACTATATTCAGTCCTAGCCTCTGTTGTGTAGCTAAAGTGTTGGGAAATGTGGATTTCCTTGTTTCTGCACAATAGGGGTGTCTCAGACCTCCAGACATAAACAATGCATCCCGCAGGCCAACACTTCTGCGTCAGGTTTGGGCCACAGGACCCCCTACCAGAATCAAGGAACAGCCAGCCTTACTGAAAACCAAGCCACCCTGAGAAAATCTATTTTGAATTCCAAGGTTAATGTGAAGCATCTATGAAAATAAACACAGACAGAAGCAACTGTTAGAGGAAACGCAGTTGCTCTATCTGTTCTGAGGGGCTACATACCTAGAGGAAGTCCTCCTCCTGCAAACAGAATACACTGTAGGATCTGGAGAAAAGAGGCAACAAAATAGCCAGAGAGAATGTAGCTCTAAATTAGTTGGGCTTCTTGTGTTCCTAAATGTTTTTCTTCACAAAAGATCTTAATCATGTGGCAGTCCATCTACCCATCCATCCACCCATCATCCATCTATCCATCCACTCATCCATCCATCTACTCACTCATCATCCATTCATCCAACTATTTACTCATTCACCCATCTCTTCACCTATCATCCACTTATCCATCCATCCATCCATCCACTCATCTATTCATCCATGATCCATTCATCTACCCATCTATCCACCCATCATCCATTCATCCACCCGTACAGTCACTTATTCATCCAACTATCTGCTCATTATCTACCCGCCCATCCCCCCACCTATGCCCCATCCATCTACCTATCCATCCATCCCCCAAATACCACTTGATACCCATTACCTGTGCCATGCTAAGGGCAGCTGGTCAAACATACCTATCTACTCACTGGATGGGCAGGAAGTAGGGTGTTCTCTTTGGTAAAGAAAATGGCTGGCAGACATAATAAGGCCCAGTAAAATACAGTACAGCATAGATAAAAAACGCAGGCTTCATCATGATTCTGTCACTTTCTAGCTATGCAGGAAAGTTACTTCTCAACACCTCAGTTCTGAGGTGAGAGAATAATAGTAGTTTCTGCTTTACAGGTTTGTTGTAGGAATTAAATGATTCAGTGAAAGCTAAGTGCTTAGCACAGTGCCTAGCACATATAATGTGCTCAATAAATTTTACTTATGTTATTAAAAGTAAGACATCTGGACAACCAAAGTGAATTATGTAATCCAAAGCGGCAGTGGGAAAGGCGTTTCCTAACCCATTTCCCGTTGCCCTGGAACACTGGCCAGCAGTGCTTGCAGCCGCAGAGTTTACCCCAAGATAACGCACAGATTGCAGCCCTAATCTTACCCCCAAACTTTACCATGGAATATTTCTTTTTTACTATTATTTGTGCATTGCTGTAGTATATCGACTTTGGAAGTAAAATACATCATTCTATTTGTAGCATTCTGTTTTTAGTAGTGGTATTTCAGTTTATAAAATATAGTCATTCCTGATCACAGGAAATGTCAAATCCTAGAAAATGTAGCATTCCTACGCATGATATTAATTCTGTGGTGAACTTATGGCACTGAAATAGTGCCACAAGAAGGAGGTGACAATGTTGTCAACATTCCACAATGATACTTTGATTGAAGTCAACAACAGAAATGGAAAGAAGACTGAGAAGCCGTGTGTCATTGAGGATTATCACGAGCATGTGGGAGCAGCGGACTGGCTGATCAGATGCTCACTTCCTATCCAACTGAGTGCAAAAGGCATAAGCTTTGGTCTAAGAAATTCTTTGGCCACCCTCTAAACATTGCAGTGTTAAGCTCCTACGTCTTGCTCAGGAAGGACAATCCTGAGCACACAATGAGCCATGTAAACTTCAGACTGATGTTGAGTGCAAGAATTCTGGAAAAGCATCACAGGCCAGGGCAGCAACATCTTCAAGGTCATCCCATGCTCTGATGATGCCACACCTCTTCCCCTCTCTGGAGGATATTTCCCCAAGAGCTTACCACCAACATCAGGGAAACAGAATCCAACTGGTTGCTGCAAAGTTTGCTGAGCGCACAGTGATAAGGATGGCAAGAAGGTCTGGAGAGAAATGCTGTATTTTTGTGTAGAATGTGATGTTCTGCCTTTGTCCCATGCTTTGAAATTTACCATATGAAAAAAAATTAAATACTGATCGTCATATACATTTCTGTTACATTAGGACTGGAGACAAGTTCTGTTTAGAAATAACTCCAAGAACAGTTTTCATATTTTGTTTTCACATTGAAAAATCAGCTAGATTTGCTTCAGCTTCAAAGAGTGTGTTTATGTAAAGTTAAATGAGTTCTGGCAGTGAGCTGCAGATTTTTTTTTCTAAACAAGAAATGGGGCAGAAAGATGCATTCAAGGCCATGACCAGGCTCTGGGTAGACTTTACAAATGCCCAGTGGCTGGGCATGGAGGGAATATGTTGCTGACGAAAGCTAAAACCTAGGGCTGGTGGGGCGCCATGGCTCAGGCCTATAATCCCAGCACTTTGGGAGGCCGAGGTGGGTGGATCACGAGATCAGGAGATTGAGACTATCCTGGCCAATATGGTGAAACCCTGTCTCTACTAAAAAATACAAAAAAAAAAAAAAAATGGCCTGCTGCATACGTGGTGGCATGCACCTGTAGTCCCAACTACTCGGGAGGCTGAGGCAAGAGAATTGCTTGAACCTGGGGGGCGGAGGTTCCTGTGAGCCGAGATCGCACCACTGCACTCCAGCCTGGTGCCTGGCGACAGAGTGAGACTCTGTCTCAAAAAACAAAACAAAAAAACCCCCCCAAACCTAGGGCTTTCTCGCCTGTTGTCTTCTTGTTCCCAGAATTCCAGCAATGGCTCAAACCAATAGTGCAGCCAAAAAAAACAAAAGACTCGATGAGGAAAGCCAGGGGTTGGGGAACACCCCGAAAAACTAGAGCCAGGAAGGTCAGAAGACCTTGGAGGCAAAAATCCTGCAGGATCCTGACAAGAGGCAAAACTGGCAGCCAAGAGAGCTTGCTGAGGCTCTGAGAGACAAGGCATATGCAGCCCCTGAGCCTGGGGCCCTGGCTCTTCTCTAGTAAATATTCCTCCAAGAAAGCAACTGATAAAGGGAGGTCAGGAGTGGCCACAGAAAGGACAAAGGCTGGGTCTAGGACAGAAGTTCCTGCAGTCAACATAGCGACTTCTGCCAAACCACTGGAATGTCTGGAAGAAATAGAGGCCCTAGTCAGGAATCAGGCATCTGATTGGAGATATGATCTGATATGGAAAGGTCAGATGATACTGTCCCTGGCACAGGAGAGTGGTGACCGCCCTATAGACATCCCACGGGCTTCTTTTGGCCAAATGGTCCCTGGAACATGGGAGTCAGGATTAGTCTGGGGGAGAATGCTGTGGTTAACAAGAGGGTCTCTCCAACCCTGGGAGAGGGTCCAGGAAGCATGAACAGAACAGGTGGGGGTGAGTCGGTTCCATCAAAGATGGGCAGCAAAGGCCCTGGGGCCACCTCAGTGGGATCTGCCATGAAACGTCTCTGGGACTCTTTCTATATATCTTGAAGGTAGAAGATAAGTCTCCGAACACGCTCTGCGGACAGCAATGAGACCAACCACCTGGGGAGAGCTACCTTCATCTCTGGTGGTGACATAAAATCTGAGGAAGATTGGAGACCCAGAAAGAAAGAGAAATTGCAGAATTCCTCCTTGTGGTCCTAAAACTCTGAACTGGGAGAGAGACAGGCTATGGGGGAAGATTGAGATGGGTTAGAGAACTCCTCTTAAGGGCCGATTCCCTCCCCTCTCCCCCAAGCACAGAATGAAAAGAAGATCCTGAGTTCCATCAAGGGAAATTCTAGACATCTAGCTAGTTCTGAGAAGTAAATAAGCAACTTGATAAGCAAGAAAGTAACAATAGCTTAAAACAGTAGCCAACGAAGGTAGAATCATGAGATGTTTGGTTTCCCTACAAAAACTAAAGATAACATCTTACCATATGTCTCTGAGTTGCTTCTCAGAAATTGGGACCCCCACCAAATGGATCTTACTGCCTGTAGACCTCAGATAAGGGGGAACTGGGGACTAAACTCAGCACTGTTCTTTGTTCTAAATCTCTTTCTAAGAGGCCTGGAGGAAGTCATACCCAACCAGAGTAACATTCTTTTGTACTGACCCCAAAGTTTTAAACAAAATTTATCTTCTTTAACCAATTACAGAAAATCTTTGAATCTAACTATGACCTGCAAGCCCCTTGCTTCAAGATATCCCACCCTTTTAAGCCAAAATCAATATGTAACCTCCATGTATTGATTTATGATTTTGTCTGTAACTTCTGCTTTCCTGAAATGTATGCCTGCCTTTAAACACCTTCACCCACAAGCCATATGGGGAAGGTTGGGAATTAAGCAATAGCTGCTTGATCCTCCTTGCTTGGCACCCTGCAGATAAACGCCTTGTTTTTCCTGCTCCGAAGTGTGGTGTGGGCATCTGGTCTCACTTTGCTGAGCCAGTTTGTGGACCCCAGTTTGGTTCTATAACAAGATAATGGTTATTTTCACACTTACATAGTGGAGAGCCTCACTGACTTAGGAGCAGGTACTCCTGAGGCAAGGCAAATCCAAAAGATTCTAGGATAAACTAGCTGAGTTTGCCTAGGATACGCCAGATACATGGCACCTAGAGAATCCTACCTCGTCCTGTAAGGTGTGTAAAGATGGGCTCAAATATCAGTTCAAAGGCCTGTGGACAAGATAAATCACCCCTAGGATATCCACCAATTCTAAAAAGACTTGCTGTGGTCAGCCTTGGCTTTGAGTTTCTGCTTCCTCTGAATTAGTTCAGTTTCTGACTCAGCTCTTCGGGTCTGTAGTTGTTGTCTTTGTTTTATATCAAAGTGATTTATATGTGGGACTTGGCCTTTTCACTTGATTTGCACTAAAAGAGCCACTCCTACTCAATGTGAATGTCTGTGAGGCAGACTGTCCCAAAGGGGTGAAGAAGCTGTGGAGATAGTTATATAAGAGCACAGCAAAGAGCAAATGACTCTGGAATCTGAAGCAGACCTCCTTGTTCTTAGCGGTTTTTTGGCCTCTCACCCACATGGCTTGCCACCTTTCTTCTTTCTCCATCACCCCCCAACTAATCTTTTCTGTTTTCTCCTACCCCCAAGTTCCCATTGACTTCTAATTCAGAAAAGTTTAATTATCTTCTAATGAGCCTGTCTTCTGCTAACTCATGATTTAGGATTTCACTTTCTAACCCCAGATGTTTATCAAGGTCTTTTCTTTAACAAAGATGTTACATGTGCTCTGAATGAAGAGACCCCTAAACAGGCTTTGTGTGAGCAACATGGCTGTTTATTCACCCAGATGCGGGTGGGCCGAGTCTGAAAAGAGAGTCAGCGGAGGGTGGTGGGATAGGAGTTGGTTTTATGGGCTTGGGGTAGGCAGTGGAAAGTTACAGAAGTTACAGTTCAGGGAGGTTTTTGCAAGCTGGGATGGGGTTGTAGGGTCTGGACTCAGGAAGTTGACCTATCAGTTGAGCAAGGTCAGTTACAAAGTCCAGTTGCCTTATCAGTTGAGGCGGGAATAAGGAACAATAGAAGAATGTCTCAAAGTTAATTAGGCACCACAGGGGTTGGTCATTCTTATCCTTTTGTGGTTTTCCAGTTACTTCAGACTTTCTAGTTCTAGGAACTCATCTGGAGGTGTACATGCAGGTCACAGAAGTTACCATGCAGTCCATGGTGCAGTCAGTTGGCCTAAAAGACCTTACATTCCTGTCTTTTATATTAGTAATATAAAGGAAAAAGAAACGAAGAGTGGGGGCAATGGAATATTAGGAAGGCTGGCACAGAGGAATGATGGGGTGATGTTTCTCAGGGCTTCTTCTAGCAGGACTGGGGGCAGCGCAGAAACCTAAAAATGGGACAGAATTTAGACTGCTGTGAGATCTCAGGGCACGAGGTGATATTGTGGGGGTGTTAGAAGGAGGATTTGTCATATTGACTGATTGGTTATCGCCTGTATATAATTTTACAGGAATTGAGAGATTAATTGGAAAACACAGGGTCCAAATAAGAGAAGGAAAAAGATATGTATCAGAGGACTAAAGATTGGACAAAGCCATGACACCCAGTTAGAGAGTGTTCCGCCAGTCCAGCTAGGTCCAGAATAACCATCTGCCTGATTAATGAGCTTTTGGGCTCTGTCTTTTAATCTATTGATGGCATCATAGATGAAGCCAAACTAGTTTACATAAAAAACAACATTCTTCATTTAGGAATAGGAAAAGACCTCCTTTTTCAGCAGTCAGTAAATCAAGACCCCTGCAATTTTGGAGGATAACTGTAGCTAGGGAATTTACTTGAGCTTGAGGAAGGGATAGTGATTGAGTTAATTCTGCAATGCTAGCAGAGAAATCATTAGAGAGGCTACGGAAGGTGACAATTGAAGTGGTAAGGCCTGCTATGCCTGTGCCAAGTGGAGTGGTAATTCTTAACCCTACAAGTAAGGGGATCAGTGGAATGACCTGCTTGTGTCATGTCAGGACCACAAGGGGAACAGGGAGGCTTTTGTCTCTGTTGGAAAACTGAATTTTGAGAGTAAGGAAAACTCAGGTACAAGTGCGCGTCCAGTTGGTAGGAAGGCAGATATAAGAAGAAGAACCACAGAGGGAAAAAAAGTCCTTGGCTTAGATAGAACTGGAAGTGTAAACTGAAAAGGTGAGAAAGTGTTCTGAGGGGGCTAGGGCTTTGGACCCAAATGCCAAGGGAACCAGCAAGGGCTATGGCTGTTAAAGGTTGTAGCGGGGTTTGGTAGGGTAACTGTGTGGAGGGAGAGCTTTTGTTTTCATAGTGTATGAGGAAGCGTGTGGTATCTATAAGTAACCACTCACTTTCATTAACAAGATTGGGTATGAGCAAACAGGAAGAGGTGTCTGGAGGAGAGTCTGAGGAGCAAGGGGAGGGTAGCCAAGGGTAGACTGAGAGACAGGGTAAATGCCTACCTAGGCAAAACTTACTTTTTTTTTTTTTGAGACAGAGCCTCACTCTGTCACCCAGGCTGGAATGCAGCGGTGCGATCTCAGGATCTCAGCTCATTGCAACCTCCGCCTCCGAGGTTCAAGCGATTCTCTTGCCTCAACCTCCTGATTAGCTGGGATTACAGGTGCATGCCACCATGCCCAACTAATTTTTGTATTTTTAGTAGAGACGGGGTTTCAACATCTTGGCCAGGCTGATCTCAAACTCCTGACCTCATGATCCACCCACCTTGGCCTCCCAAAGTGCTGGGATTACAGGTGTGAGCCACCTCGCCTGGACCAAAACTTGCTTTTTAAGGCTGCTAGTAATAAGGGAGGGCTTTTCTGTAATGCACAGTTTGTATGCTCCTATTTTTAGGTTAACAAGGGTAGCAGGGCTCTTGAGGTAAAGGACAAGGTCTTCATCCTTCCTCTACCTGGGGAAGTTTTCCCTGTGCTGGTGAGAGAAATCATGTGCTTGCTTTATTTTTTCCAAAGACCAAGGAATGACCTTGAACTGAGGTGGGTGCTCTTTCCAGATCAGATACCAATCAAAGCAGCAAACCCTAGTTCTGAAAGTCATCCTTTCTTTTAGTAAAATTCAAACAAAACTTTAACCTTCACAAGTAAGAAAAGGGAATGGAGTGGTTCAGAGTTATTGCTACGACTAGTATCTTGCTAAGCTACTCTAGAAAAAGGGAATTGGACCACCTGTCCCCTGTCCATTCATTGCCCACTTTAAGAAATACACAAGAGAATAAAAAGGACCTAACAGTTGTTGACTGACCAAACAGGCTCTGTGTTGAATACCTTGTATATATGATCCACTTAATCTTCAGAGAGAATCTTCAAAATTTCTCCAAGATATTTATCTCCATTATATGCATGAAAGGAAAATAAAACCTCAGGACCTTAATTAACTACACCAAAGGAAAAAAATTAAGCTAAAAACTGAGTCATGCAAGAAGCTGCCTTTCTTTTTTTTTCTAAGCAGGTAGCTACAGATGAGAGGTTAAGTATTTCCACAGGCAGTTAGTCTGTGTTCACTTTGTCTTATGCAAAGTACTGATTTACTGAGCTCAAGATGAATACATAATTGACTCTTCCTCTACCTGCTCCTTTTTTCTTGCAACATAGGGATTACCATACCCTTCCTCTTTCCCCTCCAGTCCACTTTTTCCCTTTAAATATCAATGCCTTCAAAACAATCTTTGGAGACAGGCACAGACCACAAACTATTTCTGTGACTCTGTCTTTATTTCTTCTGGGCAAGTCCTTGCCCTTGATAAAATAAACTTATAAATTGAGACCCGTCTCAGATACTTTTTGGCTTACAAATTGGTGACCAACAGAAGGGACTCTGAGAGGAGGTGCCCCTGACCTTTGATAAATCTCCTACCAGTACTTGGTACCAGCTTAGGTTGTCTTTGTTGCTCAAAGAAAAATAGGACAATTTTCTGAGGTCTGGGAGCTCCTCCCTCTATAGCAGGAGCAGCCGTGGAAACGGATCTCTCAGACACTGAATATGGGAGGAAGGAGTTTATTCGGCCGGGAGCAAGGTGGCATTGTTGCCTTAACAGCCAAGCTCCCCTAACAAAGGAAGATTCCTTCTTTATATAGGCTTATACTTTAGATGTTACACATGGAAGAATCTTAGGTTTATAGCTTAACATATGAAAAGGGTCTCGGTTTACAGTCTCAGGAATTACATATGAAAAAGGGTTTCAGTTTACAGTCTTAGGAATTACATATAAAAAGGGTTTCAGTTTACAGTCTCAGGAATTACATATGAAAAGGGCTTCAGTTTACAGTCTTAGGAATGAAATGGGGACAATTACAGTCTTAGGAATGAAAAAGGGAAGTTGATCTGAGATGCCTGGGTCTCCCTCTTCACCTCCGGAGAATCCCTGATCACCACAAATTTGGTTGAGATCTAAGTTTTATTTTGCAGTATAACTCCTTTTCTGGAGTTTTACTCACTTCCAACAAAAAAGGCGAGTTTTCCTGCTTCCATGACAATAGAGGGCAGGCAGCTCCTTTCTGGAGTTTCAGCTTGCCTCTAACAGGGAAGGTGAGTTTGAGTTTTTTATTGCTTCTAAAATGGTAGAGAGCAGTATAAAGCCTGGGCCCCATTCCTAGGTAGGTAGCTGAATTGGGGTTTTGTCTTGAAAATCCTGTGTAATGACTAAGAGTTAAGACTGACAACCAGCTGATCTTAATTTCCTTTTACCACTAAAGTGCTTAGTAATGGCATTGGTTTTTGTTGCTGTTGTTTTGTTTCTTTGCTGTTATTTTAGTCTTTCTTTCATTGGATTTGACCAACTCTACCTGACTAGGTCAAATCCAAATGAGAATTTCAAATTATGGGGAACAATGTTTTTGAATTGGCTAAAATTCCTCACAGCTGCAAAAAAGAAGAAATAAAATACACTTGGTTTTGCTAGCAGCAGCAAATCTGTATGGGTCTGCAGCAACTCGATTCTTGCCTCCTCAGAGGAAAGAATTTGTCTGAGGGGCATCAGGCAGAATGAGAGACCACAGCAAGTTATGCAGCAGGAGTGAAAATGTATTAAAAAGTATTAGACCGGACAGGCTTGGTGGCTCACACCTGTAATCCCAGCACTTTGGGAGGCTGAGGCGGGCGGATCACAAGGTCAAGAGATCGAGACCATCATGGCCAACATGGTGAACCCCGTCTCTACTAAAAAATACAAAACTTAGCTGGGCGTGGTGGCACGCACCTGTAGTCCCAGCTACTTGGGAGGCTGAGGCAGGAGAATTGCTTGAACCCGAACCCGGGAGGTGGAGGTTGCAGTGAGCCGAGATCCCGCCACTGCACTCCAGCCTGGCAACTGGGGACAGAGCAAGACTCTGTCTCAAAAAAAAAAAGTATTAGACCAGGAATGAAAAAAAGTAAAGTACACTTGGAAGAGGGCCGAGAGGATGACTTGAGAGACCCAAGTGTAAACTTGGGGTTTTTTATGTTGGCATGCTTCTGGGGTCTTGTGTCTCTTCTGCCCTGATTCTTCCTTTGGGATTGGCTGTCTGCCTGCGCAGTGGCCTGCCAGCACTTGGAAGGGGCCGCATGCACAGTGTATTTACTGAAGTTGTATGCCTGCTCACTTGAGGTATTGTTCCTTTAGCAGTTGAGTGTTCCTAGAGGAAGGTCATAGATCAATTAAACTCTGCCATTTTGCCTCTTAGCATGCCCTTGCTTGAGTTCACTTCCCAGCTCTGAGATCTTATCGGGAAATGGCTAATCATCAGCTTCAGGTGTTTTCTATTGGGAGCCTGTCTTTCCCTGGTGCTGGCTGCAACTAATTATTTGAGAGAGACAGTTTAATAACTGCCTGACCATCACCTGATGGTCTCCTGACAGTCCTGGTTGGAGGAATGGGGCGATGTCCTGCCCTACTTATGTCTGCCTAACTACCTACTCTAACAGTTTCTCTGTTTGCTTCCTTTCTTAAAAGGTTGTTCTTTTGTTTACTTTCTTTCCATTCTATTCCTTCTTCCCCTTTTGCCATCTTTGGTACCAAGCGAATAATAAAGCAAAGCAAAACATAGAGAAGGCTTCTAATCACTCAGACTCCTTAAGAACTCAGAATAAAGGTGCCACTCACTCTTTCGGGGGGTGTCCTGCTTTCTTTATGGAGTTTCAAAAATCATGGGCAGATTTTTCTCAGGTCTAAAGCTCTGCTTTCTTGTATTGCATTACCTGATGTCTTTGGCTTTGGTGAGGGTACCAGAGATTACCTTGTACTGTGAGAGAATTTGGCCTTAGTGTGGAAAGATGGCAGAGAAAGAACAATCTTAGGGATGACTGAGGACAGTTTATAGGAAATGGTCATTACTACAACGGGCTACTTGTTTCTTTGGACATTTAAATTAAGAACATTGCACATGCTTTCTTGGCCCTGTTCCTTAAAGGGCTCTACCATCAAGCTAGTAATCTAATCAAGCTGAACTGAAAATAACACCTATATAACTGAGACACTTTAAGAAAATTCTTGGCAAAGGAAATTTACATCTTTAAAGGAAATCTCCACTTACTAAGAGCTTCTGGGTCCCTGAACCTAAACCACTAAGAACTTCAGGAGGAAAACAGTGGCTTAAAGTTCACATATAGACATTGCCTTTGTTTAGATTTAAGTCTGTGCCCTTGAAATGTACATTTTCTACCCTTGTTTCACCTAAGTCATGTCTTTGGGATGCAAATTTACAGTCGCCTCATTAACAATTGTTTAGGACGGGAAACACATAATAATGAGATTAGTTATCTAAAGTAGAGAAGAGGAAATTTTTGAAAACAACCAAATAAATTTCAAATCTATAAGAGCAGCCTCTGTTTTGGTGTCTATTATTTCTACATGTTCATATGTCTCAAGTGGAAATAATATTTCACTATCAATTATGTGAAAGAGCTCTAATTAATTGGCTTAAAAAAAAGTAACTGTTCATCAACCTAATAGAAGCTAGCTCAGAGGCTTTTCAGTCCACATGACTTTAGTAATCTTTAGTAAGATTAATTTGGTAAATTTAGTCTCAAAATTCTCTCCGACAATTTAAAATTTTAAAGTCATGTTAAGTTAAATTAAGTAATCCTAGGTTTTTTTGTTTTTGTTTTTGTTTTTACTGGGAATTAGAGTTACTAAAAGTTAGATTAGTAGGATAGTATGACGTGTTTTTGGTGAAGTTTATAAAAACATGAGGATGTGGGTTTTGCTTAAGAAAATGTAAAATTTTTTCTAGTTCAGAGGACCTTTCTACTGACGTTGAGAGAAAAACCACTGTTCACATTCAACTCTTTTTTTTGTAAATTGGTTAAGTTTATATTGGTATCTCGTGGCTAGAGTTCTGAAGTAAAAGCTATAGGAGCTTTACTTGTATGAATGTGTGTGTGTGCTTAGGTGTGTTTATGTGTACTTACATGTGTATTCTTATGTGTGTGGCCACAAGGTACCAAACTGGTTTAAAAATAAACGAGAACTTACAAATTCAGTAAATAAGCCCAATTGCTTTTCAAGTTAATGTGACTTGAATAGATTTTTAATAAACTGGCTTTAAAAGTATTGGTAAAATAAAATTAGAAAAGTCTTCAGAATTGCCAAACATATATTATTGTTTAGATTTATTGGTCAAGTTGTTCTATATTTTTTCTCTTAAATATTATAAAGTATCAAGATTTGGCATTAGGGTTGTAAAGCTATAAATACAGCCCAAAAGAGAATTATCTTTGTGTAACTTTTTGATAAATAAGGCATTTAATATTGTTGGTTTAATGAAAATAGCTAAATCCTGAGTTATTGACAAAAAACCCCAAAACATTCATTTAACCTTAATAATCTTACTTAACACCTGAAATTCACAGGACATAAAAATTGTTAACAGGGAAATACGTCTAAATGATAACCATCACAGTTTTCATAGGTAATCTAGATCAACTATTTAAAAAATTAATTTGGCAAGTGTTAGAATAAATGTTTGTAAATAAACTTGTCATATAATTTTGAACCTAAAGTTAAATAATATGTATTCATTAAATGCCAGAGTCATTTCCAACTTTTTAAATAACAATTATATTATAGAAAATCATTTTTCTGGCCAGGCACGGTGGCTCACGCCTGTAATCCAAGCACTTTGGAGGCCAAGGTGGGTGGATCACCTGAGGTCGGGAGTTCAAGACCAGCCTGACCAACATGGTGAAACCCCATCTTTTATTTTTTTAAAAAAATATAAAAAAAAAAAAGAAAATCATTTTTCTAAAAAACAATGTGATCTCATTAAAAGGAAACAATTTTGTCTAATTCAAAGGTTATATAAAGGTTGTTTATAAAACAAGCTAAAAGGAACCAGTAAATAAGAGAGATATAAAGAAAGTTATACATATAAAGAGATATTTTGGGTAAGAAAGATTAAAAAAAATAATTTTATATGAGAAAGGATCTTGTATGGTACATTTTTTGTACTAAAATAAAATAACTAGTTATTTAAGAAAGAGGATATTTAGGATAAGACAGGAAGTCTAAGCATGTCATAAATGGGTTGTGCAAGTTGGAATAAGGGTTGTAAAAAGAGAATTTATGAAAAAAAAACTTTATATGATCAAACTGGCTATAATTAAAAGGAAATTATTTATAATATTCTTTCTAGAAGTTGGACTTTTATTTAAAAATACACTAATATACTAAAGAGTTGGTTGGAAAAACAAATTTATCTTAAGGTATTGATTTAATCTTAATAAAACTGTAAGAGATTTTAACTTTTTTAACCCAAAAGTTCAACTTTTATTGCATGTCACTGTTTTTGGTTTTCTCTTCCCTTTGAGAAGGCCTGAGATAATAATATTCTTCTTGAAGTTTTTCATCAGCTCCTGAAATACTTTTTCCTCAGGTTCTAACTTCCATTGTATCCTGATACTAAAAATGTTTTATCTGAATGGTTTGAAGGAAATGTTTTCTTCCTATGTAACATTTTGTGCTCTTGGCTTTAAATTCTTCCATAAAATTGAAAACTTTCACTTATGACCCAGAACATACTCTTCCTATGGCTAAGTAATGCAAGTCCTAGGAAAATTGAGATTTAAAAACATTAAGGTTATTGCACCCATGCAATTTTTTGTATTCCTTTTGAAGTACTATTCTGTTAATTACAAGTTTTTTACTTCTGGATCTAGAAAGAACTCCAAATCCTGTTAAATCTTAAACACTGACGGCAGTTAAAGCCTTATTTGCTAACCCAGGAGAAGATACAATTAAAATAAACCATTCATGATTTACATAGTCAGAAATTAAAACTATTTAACCCTTCTAGGCCCAGGGACTACCACAGAAGGAATAAGCACATGAGATTGTGGGGCTGATTTTGAGAGATTAAAATTAGTTTAAAGTTTTTCTATGAATTAAACATTAATATCAAAATCACATGAATGCAAGACCAGCATCTGGGCCCCTGTGTCAGATTAACAAGATTTTCTTGGAGCATTAACTAACTCTTTAAAAAAATCAAAAAATGTTATAAAAAGGTTTATAGAAATTATATGTTATAGTCAAGTAATTAAAATTTAATAGATTTGCTGGACACTGTGGCTCACGTCTTTAATCCTAGCACTTTGGGAGGCTGAGATGGGCAGATTGTGAGGTCAGGAGTTTGAGACCAGCCTGGCCAACATGGTGAAACCTTGTCTCTACTAAAAATACAAAAAATTAGCTGGCTGTGATGGCATGCACCTGTAATCCCAGCTACTCAGGAGGCTAAGACAGGAAAATCACTTGAACCCAGGAGGCAGAGGTTGCAGTGAGCTGAGATCACACCATTGTACTCCAAACTGAGCCACAGAGTGAGACTCCATCTTGAGGAAAAAAAAATTAACAGATTTGTTTATAGGATTTGAGAGACAAATTTAATTGGCCTCATACTGTCTTTATCAGGGCTTATTGTTTGGGAAAGTAAGTCTCCTCTCTCAAAGAATAAAAAATTTTGCCTTTTGTTGAAATCTTTGCATTATCCCTTTGGCTAAATGAATGACTGATCTTACAATGACCTGGGATCCTATTTTGTGATATCAAGTGTTTTAAACTGTAGATATTTGACAAACTTTCCAAAATCATATTCTAAATTCAGTCTTTTTGACCTTATTAATGTTTTGCTATTAGGTCTCATGAAGTCCAAAAAAAACAATATTTGGTTTGTTTGATACAATATAATAATAAAGGAAGCATTGTCAATTATAAAATGGTATTTAATCTTCTTTGAATTATATTTATATAAATGTGCTATTTGTGTTTGTTTCAAAATTATATGAGAATCTCGTGATTCTGATATATCTCAGTATACGCTATCAGTAGTAGCAATTGTTATTATCTAAAACTTTTGTATGCCACAGAAGCAAACAATTTTTTGTCAATTGTGTCTTTAACCATGACTATTCTAAGATTTTTGTCATCTAAGATTGTTTTACTTTGATCCTTTTATAGGGCAGTTTAAAATCAGCTATAGAACTCTAAGGAGTACTCTTAAATATAGGTTTCTGGTAAATTTAGAGATTGCGCCATTAGAATAGAAAAAAACTTGCAGGACTCTCAGGGAGGTCTGATGTACTCATAAGGATTGTTGATCCAATATTGAGCAGAACAGGAGTTAATTGAATGGACTGAACTAATTGAAGATTGAAATAGTCTTTTATGACTTTTTTTTTTTTTAAACATTTGCTGATTCTTTTTAGTTTGTTTTTCAAAGTCAAGAAAACTTTCTCTTTAAGCTATTTGTGGCTTTTAACAATTGAGTAAAGTATGCTCTTATGAGCAAAATTTAAAACATATCCTTTCTCTCAACCTAATTTCTCCAAAATTTGGAAACTATTTTGTGGGTATTCTTAATTTATGACAATATAATTATTTGCATAAGTTCAATAAGGATCTGTTTTCTTTTATAAGAGGGCATAATTGGAGATACTGATTGTTTTACCAAGGCTTTGACTGAAATGGCATTTTCAGATTGCCTTGAGAAAAAGAGGGCTGACCTTCAGGAGCTGATAAAAGCCCCTTGGAAAAACTGGCTTTATACATTGTCCTTTACAGCGTCCTGACCTGTGGTAAGTAAAGAATATCACTTTTTTGGCAGGCCTAGAAACCCCAAGTTTTCTTGGGACCTCAAAAAGAGAGGAATTCACCCAAGTCACACAGGTATCTGCAGGCTGGGCTGAAGGCTTTTAAGAAGGTCTAATCTTAGACTAATGAGAAAGGTTTCAGCAAACCCAATTTAAAAAGAGAGAGAGAGACAGACTGTGTGGCAAGTGATTATTCTTGCTGCAATTTATGCAAATAATTAAGCCAGGTATAATAGAACTGAAACTTATTTTACAAATAAATTGGTCTTACTATGATTTTGTCTGTAGTAACATTGGGGAACTGGAGAGAGAAAAGTTATGTTTCCAAATAAACTGTGTACACCTGTTGCTAGATTCTAACCTTGCCTAACACTTCTTAATTTTTATTATTTTCTATAATTTGGACTGATTCTAAAACTTTTCATGGCTTCAAGTCTCCAAAATAATGTTTTCAATTTTTTCCTTTCTTTCCCCATTTTCCCTGATTTGAAAATCACAAAAAAACTAAGCTGTGCTTTTTTTAAAATGCCATATAAACTGAAGCTAGACAACTTAATCTTTGGAAGAAAATAACAGCATCCTATTTATATACATAAACCACATTCATACCTGACTACTGATGTATGGACTTCAGAGTAATATGGCCTGTATCAGTTTTCCAGGATTGTTCTCCTTTTTTGTTTGTTTGTTGTTTTCTTTCTCTGTTCCTTCTATGTTTATTTGTTGTTGTTGTTGTTGTTGTTGTTGTTGTTGTGTTTTTGAGATGGAGTTTCACTCTTGTTGCCCAGGCTGGAGTGCAATGGCACAATCTTGGCTCACTGCAACCTTCCCCTCCCTGGTTCAAGCATTTCTCCTGCCTCAGCCTCCCGAATAGCTGGTATAACATACGCCCACCACCATGCCAAGCTAATATTTTGTATTCTTAGTAGAGACGGGGTTTCACCATGTTGGCCAGGCTGGTCTTGAACTCCTAACCTCAGGTGATCCACCTGCCTTCGCCTCCCAAAGTGCTGGGATTACAGGCATGAGCCACCACACACGGCCCTCTACTATTTTTTTTTTTTTGTCTTTTGTGGGATATAAGACTTCATAACCTACTAAAGATGAGTTTGCCTAACAACTTGGGACCTATCCATCTAGGAATAAATTGTCCTTGCCATGAGAGATTAGATAAAACCCAAGACCAGAGACTCACTTTCTTCTAAAATACTTTTTTTTTTAAAGCTTTTTAAAAAGAAAAGAGTGGAGAAAAGTGAAAGGAAAATAAACACTTGAGACCTCAATGCATTGTGTCAAAGGAAAAAAAATTAAGCTGAAAGCAGAGTCATGCAAGAAGCTGACTTTCCTTTTGTTTCTAAGTAGACAGCTACAGATAAGACGTTAAATATCTCCACAGGTAGTTACTCTGTGTTAGCCTTATCTTATGCAAAGTGCCAATTTACTGAGCCCAAAACAAATACATAGTTGACTATTCCCCTGCCAGTTCCTTTTCTCTGGAAACCTGTGGATTACCATACCCTCCCTCTTTCCCCTCCAGCCCACTTTTCCCCTTTTAATATTGAAGCTCTCAAAATCATCTTTGGAGAAAGGCACGACCTTTCTCCTGTGTCTGTGACTGTTTCTGTGACTCTGTCTTTATTTCTTCTGCAAATGTTCTTAACCTTGACAAAATAAACTACTAAATTGATTAAGACCTATCTCAGATACTTTTTGCTTTACATGAGGATGAAGAAACTGAGAGTTGGAGAGGTGAATGGACATTTTCAAAATCTTAAAACCAGTGAAAGGCAGAGGCTGATTAAACTCAGTTTGCCCTCCAAACCCCAGTGGTTTTCTATTGCTGTGCAAATATCCTCCTCTCACCTCGCCCCAGCATTCCATAGTGGCTGCATGTAGAAGCGAAACTAGGAGTGGAAAATGCCACAGGACTGAAGAATGCAGAAAGGAACAATAAGGCTGAGATCTGAGGAGGGGCTCTGTAACCAGTCTTTGTGTCTTTAGTTCTTAGTTTTCCTTTGGTTCTTGGTAAGGCATCTTTGGAAAAACTCTCATTTGCCCAAGCTGAACAAAGGGCAGAGATACTTTCTTCCTGTCTTGTCTTGCCTGTGTTTCTATGTTTCTTTTCCTTTAATTTGCCCCATAGAGTCACCAGTGGGAGCAGAGCTGGAAGAACTCAGGGAATGATGGCCCCTACTCTAAGTACACCTTGGAGCCAGGTGCTATGCTAGAATTTATAACCTCATTTACTCCTCCCAGTGGCATTTTGAAGGTATTCTTGATTGGCCTTATTTTCTAGATAAAGAGTTTGAGGAAAATGATCAACTCAGTGGTTAATCATATAGCTAGTCTATACCCTCTCTTATGTCTAAACACTTTTCATTTGGCGCTATTAATGCCTTCTAGCCTTTATTATAGCTATCACATATAAGCATGCCTTTTTTCCTCAAAATTATCTGTTGGAGTCATCTTATAGTAGAGTCTTTACGGAACACAAAGCATTCAATCCTTTATTTTGGACAGCAACCTTCTTTTTGATGAACATATGTTAGTTTTAAGCCATCTAAAGTAAAGCTAATATGGGATCTTATGGAAGACTACTAGCAATCAGGGAAAAAAGTGGCAAAGAAATCTGACACATGTTTGGCAATTACTCCTGAGGATCTGACCTCTCAATTGTTGAGTGTTGGAGGTCACAGTAAATAAACCATATGAAGATCATGTTAAAAGTCCACATTACTAATATACCATACTTTAAGGATACGTGGTTATCTTATGAGATCACAAATAGGGAAAGGACTGTCACGGCGTGAGGTACAATTTTCAATGACAACATCGTATTTAGATTCAAAAAGGCTGAATCTCAAGCAGTCGAGATGGATATGAAGACACTGGGCTCTGAAAAATGGGCTTGAAGACTAGCCCCAGGAAAGGTCAAAACTCTGATGTCAAAAATGCACTGGAAGACATTGATTAAAAGTATTGCATTGTGAGTGGGTAAAGGCAGTATTTCTGCATTATAAACATGATATGTTTTTTTTTTTTTTTTTTGAGACAGAGTCTCACTCTGTCACTCAGGCTAGAGTGCAGTGGCACTATCTCGGCTCACTGCAACCTCTGTCTCCTGGGTTCAAGCAATTCTCCTGCCTCGGCCTCCTGAGTAGGTGGGATTACAAGCGCCCACTACCATGCCTGGTAAATTTTAAAAAATATGTTTTTAGTAGAGATGGGGTTTCACCATGTTGCCTAGGCTGGTCTCGAACTCCTGACCTCAGGTGATTCACCCACCTCGGCCTCTCAAAATGCTAGGATTACAACAGTGAGCACCTGGCCATAATTTTTAAATATATAATTTAAACACAACGTCTTAATCAATATTTACAAATTAACGAATAACATGTGATTTTACATTTAAGTAATTAAAATAATACATTATTATGCAAAGACATTTGTCTATTTCATTAACATCCTGATGTATTTTAATATCAAAAAATATAAAAGTGAAAATCTGAAGAGCTCATTTGGCAAATGGGGATGCTAGAATATTTGTAGTCACTCACATGTGGTACTTAGTCTTATATCCACAACTCCACTCTGTGGAAGTGATGACTATATGTTCACTCATACATAGTTCAGCCTAGCATACAGTCTGTCCTCAGTCAACATGTGTTGAGTGTTGCTGTCACTTCAGAGATAAAGAAATACAGACTGTGGTGAGTTAGGAGACTTGGCCAAAGCACACAGTGAATAATAAGCAGAGTTGGTTCTGTGACAGTTTCCTGACCTCCTGGCCAGAGTATAAGCCACTACATCCAGCTAGAGTGCAAGGAATCATTTCCTCCTACCCCGCTGGGAAGATAGCCTCATCACAGGGCAAAGACTTTACAAAGCTTTGGCTTGTAAGCCATGGATGATATCTAAAAACATATGTTATTGCTCAGGACAACCTCGTGCATGTAAGTTTGGCCTTTTGCTAATTCATTATCAGTTCATGATAGCTGGCAAGCAAAACTGGCAATATGTGGTCACTTTTTTTCCATTTCAAACATTATCTCTTTCTGTCTCACATTCTTTTCAGCACTTGATAGCAGCAGCCCACACTGCTGATGCACCACAGATGAATGGCACTTCCACCTTCACCACCTGTGGGGAGATCCCACCATGTAGAGCCCAAAGGCCACCCCAGGAAGTCTTTGGAGGGGACAAGCTCAGGGGAAACTTTTTCAGATATGTGGTAATGTAAGAAATACTAGGAAAAGGGTTTTGGCAGAACAGGCACAGCAATGAGGTTATTAATGCTGCAAGTTGGCATACATTTTAATCAATGACATTAAATTATAATTATAAGCAATTAGTCACAATTAGAGAAAGTGTTTTTTTAATCTCAATTTAATTAAGATATTGGAGGTATATATCTCACAAGTTGAAGAGTGTGGTCTCCAAATATCATTTTAAGAATTGTACTTTAAAGAAATGTTAGCATTCCCTTAAGAAATGCATGGAATATGTGTGTGGGCGGGGGAGGGGCTTGGGAGTATTGCGTGTGTGTGTGTGTGTGTGTGTGTGTGTGTGTGTGTGTGTGTGTGTGTGTGTGTGTGTGTGATTTAAATCTTTCTCCTCTAGGCAAGGCAACTTTTCAAAGTCTGGGTAGAATCATGACATAATCGTAAATCTCTGGGTAGAATCATGACATAATCATAAATTGCTTTCTGACTTGCCCCCTCCCCACTATTCAACAAAAGTCCTTGTGGACTTCCCATCAGCTCCCTTCTTCCTTTCCATTCCCTCTCCAGGCTCCACGCCAGCCCTCAGAGTTGTCCACTATAAAGCATTCCTCCTGGGGCCTCAGCTGGAAATGGCATGTCTCCTTTGAAGTGATTGGGTCCCAGAATGTTAGGATCAGAAAAGACTTGAGGTTGGGTATGGTAGCTCACGCCTGTAATCCCAGCACTTGGGAGGCCGAAGCGGGTGGATCACCTGAGGTCAGGAGTTCAAGACCAGCCTGGTCAACCTGGTGAAACCGTCTCTACTAAAAATACAAAATTATCCGGGCATGGTGGTAGGTGCCTGTAATCCCAGCTACTTGAAAGGCTGAGGCAGGAGAATCACTTGAACCCGGGAGGCGGAGGTTGCAGTGAGCTGCGATTGCGCCATTGCACTCCAGCCTGGGTGACAGAGCGAGACTCCATCCCAAAAACAGATGAAAAAAAGACTTGGGTAGATCTCTGGGTGCAAACCCTTCTTGCATTCAAAGTAAAGGTCTGAAGGACCAAAGGCCTCGATTTTCTGGGGTGACATGTCAGGGCAGACTCTGAGAACCATGTCTGGGTGTCTCTAATGCTTTTCCAGGGCCCAGAAGAGCAACCCATGTGGACAACGCTGATAAAAGGAATCAGCCCTTGAGGTCCTGGCACTACTCTACTCTTTGCTTTGCCTCTCTCCTCCAGATTGGCCCCAAGTGCCTCTTCAAATCCACCCCTCTGAATGCGCCAGGCTGGGCCTACTCACTGAGACATGGCTGTGCCAGAAGAGGATTCCAGATTCAGACTGATGCAGGGGTGAGTGAATACTCCAACTTGGAGACAATTGCCTGGGCTTGAGTACTCACTGTCAAGAACAAATCCACATCATCATGAACACTTATTGGGCTGGGCATGGTGGCTCACGCCTGTAATCCCAGCACTTTGGGAGGCCAAGACTGGAGGGCTGCTTGAGTTCAGTAGTTTGAGACCAGCCTGGGGAACACAGGGAGAACCAGTCTCTACAAAAAATAAAATGAGCTGGATGTGGTGGTGCATGCCTTAGTCCAGGCCACTCAGGAGGCCGAGGCAGGAGGATTGCTTAAGTCCAGGAGTTTGAGGCTGCAGAGAGCTTTGATTGTGCCACTGCACTGCAGCCTGGGCAACAAGGAAGTCCTTGTCTCTAAAAAAAAAATTGTTTTTATAAAGGACCTTTACTACTGCCCCATTAATTGTCAACCTGCGAATTACTGGAAGCTTACTGTTTTAGGGAGACCAAAGGCTAAAAACACAGCTGTTAATTCTCAGCACAATTTAGAATTTGTTGGCATACATGTCATTGTTTTCTTCCCTGATTTATACACGTGTATCATTCACCACCTGAACCCTTCAGTGGAGTCTCCTTGTTCCTAAGATAAATTCAAGCTCTCTAAAGGCCCCTAGATGGGGACCTTGCTGACCTCTCCAGCCTCATCTTGTACCACTGACCCCTTTCCGTGTGCTTCAGCTCTCTTGCCTTCTTCCTATGGGAGGCTTTTCCTCTTCCCTCAGTCCTAGTCAAGCCCCCATCCTCATCCCAGTTGCACATTCCCTTAGCAACTTGACAACTTCTGAAGGATTTATACGACTGTAATTAAGCAATGAGTTGAATAACTAGTTGAGTATTCACTCTATATTCCTGAATGACCAATCCCAGAGGGCAGGGATCATCTCTGTCTTGTCGCCCAAGAGCTTACAATTGTGCCATGCTTATCTAATGGGTACACAATATTGGCTGAGCCAGGTGCGGTGGCTCATACTTGTAATCCCAGCACTTTGGGAGGCTGAGGTGCATGGATCATAAGGCCAGGAGTTTGAGACCAGCCTGGCCAATATGGTGAAACCCTGTCTCTACTAAATATACAAAAATTAACCAGGTGTGGTGGTGCAAACCTATAGTCCCAGCTACTGAGGAGGCTGAGGCAGAAGAATTGCTTGAACACAGGAGGCAGACGTTGCAGTGAGCCGAGATTGCACCACTGCACTCCAGCCTGGGCAACAGAGTGAGGCTCTGTCTCAAATAAAAAAGAAAGAAAGAAAGAAAAATATTGGTTGAATGAAGAATGGGGATCACGGTGGGGCAGAATGTCTGGCAACCACACTGAATACAGGGGTGGGGCCTGGCCCAGCTGACTAGCAATGGGAGCTGGAGGGACGCATCCTAAGTGGCTAGTGAAGGCAGCCAGCGAACAGGCTGCCAGGCCAACCGGGAGAGGGAAGCATCTCATGAGGAGACCTCAGATAGCCCTGCTACGTGGGCCCCTCCCGGGATGAGCACAGAGAGGACTCTGGAACCTGGCTTTCTGGCTGTGTGTTTTTCTGAGCAACACAAGGTTGGGATGCAAACCAGTTTAGGAAGAAACGCAACATTCTTTTATTCCTTGAGGTTCTGGGAAATCCTCACGGCGAACAAGACACGTTGGAGTGGTCAAACTCATTCTCCTCTCCACACGGCCGAGAAGGGACCCTGATCACCCATGGGCATTAGGGTATTTGTGGCTCCAGCTGAAAGAACTTTGCTGGCTTTGGAGTCAGAAAAATAGGTCCAAATCTCTATTTTTCCACTTGTTAGCTGTGTGAACTCCGGCAAATGAGGTAATCTCTCCTTGAGCTTTAATATGCTCTCTTACAAAATGGGTATAATTACTAGGTTAATACAGGAATTAACAGATCATAAAGTGCCTGACCTAGAGGAGACACACTCTATGTAAATAGTAGTTAAAATGACTGATGGTTTTATTACTGTGTTAGCTCCTAGAGGGACTTTGGCTTTGATTCCTCTAACTTTTGACTCTTCTTTTACTGGGAGTTAAATAAAAACCCATTGTGAACAGGTGTTATAGCTGCTAGGAAGTTTGATTTCTCAGATAATAGAAAGAAATCTTCATTTTAAAAGCCTTTTATTCCTATTCAATGCAATTGTAGCTCTGATTCAGAAACTTTATGGTTAGGATTACCTCTAGCAATTAGTGCTCTCTCCAGGGAGAGGGAAGGGAGATCACCTCCACTCTGCTGTCTGAGAGGTCACAGGAAATGCTGCACTGAGGTGTTGAGCCAATTGCTAGGTACTGTTAGGAAGAAAACACAAAGAGGTGCACATTCCTGAGCGATGAGTGTGGGCGTTTTGTTTATCCATTCCTTATAAGGAATGAGTTATCCTTGGTTCTGCTTAGAAGGTCGCTGTTATTTCTCTCTCCTCATGTAGCTGTAATCAGCTTTTGTCCTCAGAGGGGTGGAACCGTGATTAAACAGGGTAAATATGCCAGCACTTAACATACCCAGCTGTGAGGATGTTGACATACCCTTGCAACACAGCTGAGGTTCTTGTCTGATCCTGCTGATCCTACTGACTCTCAGAAGACAAGCCTCCCTTGAACCCCAGAGGCAAGGCAGCCTGGGGGTCAGGTACAAAAGTTGGTCTGGTAGGAAAAGCTGCTGCTGTTTTTCACCCTGCCACAGGCCATTCATTCCTTTCTTCGCTTTCCCTTCACTGACAGCCCTCGAGCACTGCAGTGTTGAGCCCATGGTCCTGGAAGGGGCGGGGGACCTAGAAAGTGAGGGGTGATGCCTTTCCTCCTCTCAGAAGGATCAGTGCTTCACACTCAAAGGAGCATGTAGATCTCAAGGCCACCCCTCGATCTCTAAAGCTCAAGCCTCATCTCTGCACTGAAGCTCCTGTCCTGTCCACCTCCTGTCCTTGGACTCCCACTGCACCATTCACACTCCATGCATAGTCTGATGCTTGCCTTTTTATGGTCTTTTGTGGTTTGTGATGTTTTCCTGGGTGCTGGTCTGGTTTCCTCACCAGGACCACAGGCTCCTCATAGGTAGGTACTATGGCTTCCACTTCATGTGTGACCCTGCAAGGCTCAGCCCAAGTGCAAAAATGCAGAGCATTAAAGGGTTGCTTAGTGAAAGCTGGTTGATGGATGGATTGATGGAGAGTGGATTAGGTTTGTTTGTTTTTTGTTGTTGTTTTTGTTTGTTTTGTTTGAGAGAGAGTCTAGCTCTGACACCCAGGCCAGAGTGCAGTGGTGCTATCTTGGCTCACTGCAACCTCCACCTCCCAGTTGAAGCAATTCTCCTTCCTCAGCCTCTGAATAGCTGGGATTACAGGTGCATGCCACCATGCCCAGCTAATTTTTGTATTTTTAATAGAGATGGGGTTTTGCCATATTGGCCAGGCTGGTCTCAAACTCCTGACCTTATGTGATCTGCCCTCCTCAACCTCCCAAAGTGCTGGGATTACAGGCATGAGGCACTGCGCCCAGCTGGGTTAGGTTATATAAGACCAAAAAGTCTGAATGATCACCTCCTTCCTGTAGTCTGTAAGAACAAGCCCTATGGAATACTATTCAGTTATAAAAAAAAGAATGAAATTAAAAAAAAAGAGAGAGAGAGAATGAAATCCCATCATTCCCAGCAACATGGATGGAGCTACAGAACATTAGGAAATAAGGCAGGACCAGAAAGTTGAACACCACATGTTCTTATTCATGTGTGAAAGCTTAATAAAGCTGATTCAAAGAAGTAAAAAGTAGAACAGAGAATACTAGAGGCTGGGAAATGTAGGGGGAAAGGAGGGTTAGGGAGAGATTTGTTAAAAGGTACAAAATTATAGCTAGCTTGGAGGAATAAGTTTTGGTGTTCAATACCACTGCAGAATGACTTAGTTAACAGTACACATTATATAGCTTCAAATAGCTAGAATGAGGATATTGAATGTTCCCAACACAAAGAAATGATAAATGTGTGAGATGTGGATATGCTGATTACCCTGATCTGATCACCATTTATTATATGTATAGAAGCATCACCATATACTCATGAATATGTACAATTGTTATTTGTGAATTAAAAAATAAAAAAATAAAAAACCAACCAAACCAGAAGAGTGAGCCAGAGGTAGAGAGCTGGTCTAAAGGCACCTACGTCTCTTCCACCCAACACTTGCTACTAATTGTCTGAAGAGCTGATCAGACACAAGAATTCCACTCTGGACTTTTCTTGCAGATTACCATTTAAATAACCCACTTTCCAGGTCCTCCTCCAGTCTCATGGGAAACCATTATTACACGGGTAATTCCTGGGCTCCATAGTGTGTCCAGCACTGAACTTAGAACTCAGGGTAAAGGAGCAGAGCTGCCACCTTGCCCCAAGGACATTCTGTGTCATTCAGGGGTGAAAATACACACCAAGAGTCACCTCCTTGCTGTCCCCACATCCCTCTTTCTTCTATCCCTCAGGCCTTTGTAAAACTTGTATCATCTATTCAGTTTCCTGCTATTGCTTTCCAGAGCCTGGGAACGAGGATTAACTTCCCAATGTCCCCTTTCTGCTTCTCTGACATCTTTCACAGACCCCCTTGTCATTTTGGGTTTTATTGTTAATTGCCATAGGAGCAAATAAGAATAACAGGCATGGGAAAGTTGGAAAAGTTCCCAAAGCTTTACTTTTCTCCCCTGTGGATGGAAGGTAAGTCGGTACAACTTTCTGGACAGCAAATTTGCACTGCTGCATTAGTAGCTCTTGGACTGTAGCTCTTTCTCATCCCCCAGGTCCTTCACGACCCGCCAACCCACCGGAAAAGGGCAGAACCAGCACTGGCGAAGTCAGGGACGTGCCCCACCCCTTTGCCCAAGGGGAGCTCTCCTAGCAGGTCTTGCACGAGCCTGAGTGGGCTGCCCAGGGGGTGCCAGGGCTGGGCTCAACAGCTGCAGTAACTTGAGGCACTGATGTTTAAAGATTATAGCATCTGAAACCCCAGTGTTAAAAATGGGAACTTTCTAACATTATTGAGGATCATTTCATTGATGTTCTTAGAAAAGGGATCTCCACTTTGACTAATAACATGAAGGAGCTTAGGAAATCTCCAAGACAGTTGGCTGCTTACGTAACTAAACGATTGGACAAGCTATGAAATGCCATCATGCTTCTGCCTGTTAAAAGGTAAGTCAGAGGTATGAAGTCAGAGGTTTATATTCATGAAGAATGTTGTTGTTGAAATGTTTTCCACATCATTTTCAAAACTTGAGAATATTTTTAGAATCTGATGTTTTTTGGCCAGGATCATCATGTCATGTAGGTATGTGTTATCTCTACATAAAAGGAAAGGAGGAATATGTAGAATATGTATTTTTAGGAATGCTTAACTAGAAATGTCTGTGGAGTTGGCTAATTTATACACATTTAGTTAGATATAGATTTCTAATATTTTCAGTTCTGTATAATTTAAGCTTTCTTTGAGTAAATTTATTAAATCTTTTTTTAAAAGTTCATGTGCTTTGATCAGTCATCTGCAAAATTAGAAATAAAAGAAAAATATGAAATAATCAGAAACACAAAGATTTGTATGCAATGAAATTAAGAGAAAAAACTATTATTATTTTGAAATTGTTGAACATAATATTTTTAAGAATTTTTAATGATATAAGAAAATGCTCAGAATATAATGTTAGGTGAAAAAGGAAACACAATATGCATTCTCAACCACAAAATTATATGTGTGTGACTATATATAAGTATGTGTGCATGTTATAAAATTAAAGTATATCAAAATGTTAACAGTGATTCTTTTTGAGTGTTGAGAACACAGACAATTTTTATTTTCTTTTTTATGGCTTTCTGTGTTTTCAAAAACATCATAGTTTTCCACCTGATCAGGAAAAAACCTCATATGAAAAGAGAAAAGCATGTTTAGAAAAGTTCCTTACTTAATAACTGCTAGCAAGAAACAGAGTGATTACTGTGTCCAGGAGCTTTACACAGGTGTCTCGTGTGGTCTTCACAGCAGCACTGGGAGGTGGGCATTAGGACTTCTGTTTTCTAGCTCTCGAAGAGTTCCAAGCTCAGGGAGGTTAAGTATGTTGTCCAAAGTCATACACTTTTGTGTGCAGGCCAGGATTTGATGCCACACCTGTCTGATCAGAGGTGGGACTTACAGACAATCTCGGGGACAGCCTGCTCCACATTTCCTTGCCAAGTGTAGAGCTGGCTCAGTAGCCTTCGTCCCAGGGAAGGTGTGAGCAGCAAATGAGAGCACATAGGTTCACTCGGGGTCTATGATGCTTTTAAACTGTGACATGTTGGATTTCATCACCCAGGAAAGGACCCTTAAAGGACCTCTCTAGAGTCCCACCTCATTTTAATGAGAAGCCAGTCTCGGGGTTGAAGAAAATCTTTTATTTATTAGAAGTCGCCTGTACTAAAATGAGTTCTCTGTGTGGGTGGAAATTTGTTTGGTTAGAAATTGAATTCTTGATTTGCATCCAATCTTTTCTAATAATCCATTTAAGGAAAGGGAAATACTCCCACACGGGCTGGGTTTATAGAGTCTTGAGAAACCTGCCACTCTGAGTTTATCTAACAAATGGGCCTGTCCCTGACTCAGCCTGCTCAAGTCAGGAGGCTTGCGGGAATGCGGCGAGCTGCCCTAACAGATAGGAAACCTCCTATTTCATCACCGAAACATCTTTTCGGTAAGGCAGCATCCAGAATGGACAAGTCCCTTGTCAACACAGAGCACTTTACATCATTCCCTGCTTCTTGAGCCCAGACAGACACAGGAAAGATCTGCAAGAAAGTGCATACCCTAATTTGCCTGGTGTCCATGAAGGTCATGGCCATAAACTTTGCAGTACGCTGTGGGGAGAAGAGCCATAAATGATGTAGGCATCACTTAACATTGGACAAATCACTTTACCTCTCTAGGCCTCAGTTCCCTCTTTTGTAAAACAAAGTGGTAGAACTGGACATTTTTCAAGTTTCTTTCCAGTTCTAAAGGACTGTTGCCCCAAGCTTCTCTAAAAAACCTGCTTCTGCTTGGATTCAATAGAACATTGGGGATTCTTTCTCTTACCCTCCTGGAGTGAAGCGATTCCCATGAGGATGCCCGATCCAATTCTCTGAGGCCCTCCTTGCCCACACTTGGTTATTTGTGAGTAGTAGAAAGCATCAGACCTATCAGGGTGGTTGGTCTTTGCTGCCTTTTAACTGTGTGTGACCTTAGAAAATCTTTGCACCTCTGCTCCTTGCTTAGTGGAAGTGAGCAATTGCTCCTGCCTGGCAGAGTCGAGGGGAGGTTAGAGTTGATGTAGGTAATGTGATTAGAAGAATCCCTGGCTCATCATAAGCATGCTCGTCATTGGCTCCTTTCCTTCCTTCTTGCTGACTGAGTCACGTTGGGCTGTATGTGTTAGGAGGAGGGAAGCCCAGGAGCAGCTCCAGAGGTGTATCAGTTAGGCTGTAGGCCAAGCTGCTGTAACAAAGAGCCCCAAAAATGCAGTGGCCCAAACATGTTCTTTTTTTTATTTATTTATTTATTTTAAGAGAGATGGAGGTCTTGCCACATTTTTCAGGCTGGCTGGCCTCAAACTCCTGGGTTCCAGTCATTTTCCCAGCCAGGTGCAGTGGCTCATACCTGTAATCCCAGCCCTTTTGGAGGTCAGGGCAGGAGGATCACTTGACCCCAGGTGTTTGAGACCAGCCTGGGCAACACAGTGAGACCTTGTCTCTACAAAAAAAAAAAATTTTGTTTTAAGTTAGCTGGGTGTGGCAGTGCATGCCTGTAGTCCCAGTTACTTGAGAGGCTGAGGTGGGAGGATTGTTGCAGTTCTGGAAGTTGAGGCTGCAGTTAGCCATGATTGCACCATTGCATTTCAGCCTGGGTGGCAGAGGGAAACCCTTTCTCAAAAGAAGAAAGAGAGAAAGAAGGAAAGGAAAGAAAGGAAGGGAAGGAAAGAAAGAAAGGAAGAAAGGGAAGGAAGGAAAGGGAAGGAAGGAAGAAAGGAAGGGAGGAAGGAAGGGAGGGAGGGATGGAAGGCAGGCTCCTGCTGTCTCAGCTACCCAGAGTGCTGGGATTAAAGGTCTGCATCACCAAGCCCTACAAATTTAATTTCTCTCTGATTAGCAATCAGAGGAAGGAAGTTGGTGATCAGCTCCCCTCTATGAGACCCAGTTTTCCATATTCAAATCTTCTTCAAGACCAGCTCAAGGCCCACCTCCCTGGGAGGTCCCAGACCCCTCTCATCCACAGTGATCATACAAGGTACATCCCCAAATGCATACTCACCATGCATTGCCTTGCAGGAATAGATGACCTTGCAGATGAGCAAGTTATGACTCCTCCCCCAGATTGGGAGCCCCTTAAGGTTAAGGGTCATGTCTTCTTGATCTTATCTGCACTCCCCACTCCTCACTCATCCTCCAAAAAATGCCTAGCATGGGGCTTGGCACATGGTAGCCTCTCAAGGCAGGTTTGACTCTGAATGAATGCATTCCTGGGAACTCCAGTCAGCTGTGATGACGATCGTCGTGAAAGCTGAGGTGTTTGCTTAGTCATCACCACATTGCATATTTTTCAGCTTAATGATCGTGTCATTTCTTCATATCTTCCAATAAATGGAAGATAAAGTGTATCTTTGGGGACATAATCATGTGAAAATTAATTCTCATTAAAGTCCTTGACTTACCACAAAAATTCAAGAAATGTACTTCTTATTAGACACAGAGAAATATAGATCTTCCTGTTATATGCAAATTAGAAGCCCTTGGGCAGAAGAACTGAGTGTGAACCCCAGTGGAGTGAATATTTGTATTACTGTAAATTTTATAGAATCAAATTTCTTAGTGGGATACCTTACTGCAGTCATGAGTTTTACTAACTGCTCCTGATTTAATAGTTTATGGCTTGCAATCCCAAAGAGCCATGTAATTCAGTCCTCTACCTTGATTTTTTTTTTTTTTTTTTGAGAGGGAGTCTCGCTCTGTCACCCAGGCTGGAGTGCAGTCGTGCATCTTGGCTCACTGCAACCTCTGCCTCCCAGGTTCAAGTAATTCTCCTGTCGCAGCCTCCAGAGTAGCTGGAATTACAGGTGTGCACCACCACACCAGCTAATTTTTGTATTTTTAGTAGAGGGTTTCACTATGTTTGTCAGACTGATCTCGAACTCCTGACCTTGTGCTACTCCTGCCTCAGCCTCCCAAAGTGCTGGGATTACAGGTGTGAGCCACTGGGCCCAGCCCTACCTCGATGTTTATTTCACAACTGTGCATTGGAGAAAAAACACACTGCTCAAGTGAGTGGGTCAGTGGGAGCTCTGCTGAGATATTTTACAGCTGGCATGGGGAGTATATTTTGTTTCAACCGCTTTGAGCGTTTTCACACTAGTATTCTTGTAGCCATTCTCTGATAGTCCAACTCCAAGTTCTTTCTATGGAGCATCCCCGGCCTGCCCACTACTATTTCTTTAGCCCATTTCTGTAGTACGTGAGATACTATGTATCCTTTTTTGGCACTGCTTCGTTAATACATTTGTGGCAAACCACCTTTGGCTTTGGCTACTGGTTAAAGCCTAGGTCTTTACACTTATCCAGCCTCATAAATGGAGATTCAGCCTCATTCAGTTGTACAGGTTGTGCACTGCATTACTCCAGGGAACTCATGTACATGGACCAAGGTGATGTTTCTAAAGCTATATTGATATGATCTCCATGACACTCCAAGAATACCCCATTCTCATAAACTGCCTGTCAATTTCTCAGCAAATGCAAGCTTCATCGAGAGGCACTGGCAAGAGCCATAAAACATGCCTGTTCCTGGGTACTCCAGGTCTGTTTCTGGGAATCTAAATCTGTTCCTGCTATCCTAGGTCTGTTCCTGGATCCATTCAAAAGAAAGCCACATCTCAGCACACATTGTTCTGCCCCTGCTTTTACATTAATTACACTCTGGTATAAGGCATCAACCATTCTGGAAATGGAGTAAGAAGCAGTTTGCTCCTTGTTGCTGCAGCTTTCTAATGTTCTGAACTGAGGACTTTGCTCACATATTACAACCTCTTCAGAAAGGCTCATGGGAGAACTTTCTCTCTGGTCTCAGTATCAGGAAGAGTTACTATGTTTTTCCTGAACAGACGGTTTGATTGGATTTTACAGACAGATACTGTGATACACATAACTGAAGCTGCTTTTGTGTGTGTGCTTTCTGTTAGAAAGTGGAGCGGCAAGTCTGTGGCTCAGCACTAAGCAATATAAAGCCCCCAAAGTGTGTGCTTCATGCTCTTGCCTCACTCTTCTTTATCTGCACTCATTAAGCAATGTGTAGTTACTGAGTACCTGCTACCTGCGAAACACTGTTCTAGGTACTACCCTGAAAATACATTTTAAATAGAGCAGAGGTCTGAGAAGGCGCCTTCTGAGCCAAGCTTGAAGGAGGAGAGGCGTGTGCTGTCCAGATTCCAAGGGGAAAGAAAACTTTCCACACAGCGAGTTCAAAATCCTGAGACAGGAACGTGCCCAGCAGGTTGAACAAATGGCAAGGAGGTTGGCATGGCTGGAGTGAAGGGGTGAGGCCATGATAGAGTCTAAGATGTAACCAGAAGAAAGCTCCTGTCGAGACTCAGAGGCCTTGGCTGTACTTGGACCTTTACACTGCATAAGATGAGAAGCCATTCAAGGGTTTGGAGAGGGTAGTGGCCTAACTTACAAAGGTCACTCTAGCTCATCAGCTGAGAGCAGACATAGGAGACAGAGGTAGAAGCAGGGAGACCACCCGGGGGACCACTGCAGGAACTCGGAGGGGATGGTGTCCTGAGTCAGCGTGGTAGTGGGTGGGAAGAGGCCACATTCTGCATAGTAGGATTTGTTGACAGATACAGCATGGGGCGCGAGGGACAGGAGGGGGCCAAGGAGGACCCTGAGAAATTGGAAGGATAGAGTGTCTTTAATGACCTGCTCTCCCATGAAAGGAATCTGGGGCAGTAGATTTGAACACATTCAAAGTGAGGGGCCCGTTAGACCCCAAGTGGAGATGAGTGAGCTTGGGTTTGAGGCAGACACCTGGCTGAACAGAAACTTCTGGTATTTGGAGCCGCGGCCTGGAGCAGGTGATGGAATAAAGGGTGGTTGGGGGTAGCGTGAAGGTGGAAAAGAGGCACTCTCAGAGTGGAGCCCAGGGACTGTGCAAAGCTAAGACTTCTTTTAAGTATGCTACCCTCTTTTTTAAAAAACCTAATTTCCTAGGTTGGTATTTTACAAACCTCATTCTATTTTATTCAGTTCTGTAAACCCCCTTAAATTCTTTCCAGGGCAAGTCAAATGTATTTTATTCCGTTCTATAAACCCCCTTAAACTCTTTCCAGAACAAGCTAAATGTATTTGAAAGCAGTGCAGTAATAGTAATATCAGTGTGTCCCCTTCAGCAATATTTGCTAAATGCCAGTTATGTATCAAGCATTAGGAGCTGGGGACAACCAGACAGAGTGCCTCCCCCGTGAAACAGACTATATTTGAGGGGAATGACTAATACTTGACATGTAGATAAACACGTCATTAGGATAACATCAGATCCTAACAGGTGCGACATCAGATTATAACAGAAACTAGAATAGATAAAGGGGTAGAGAGTAACTCAGGACAGGGAGTGGTGGCTTCGCGGAGGACATGCTACTTGAACTGAAACCTAGGTGATGAGAAGGAGCCAGGCAATGTTCTAACAGAAGAGCATTCCAGGATGGGGGCAGCAGCCAGTACAAAGGCCTGGGGTGGGAATGGGCTTGGCATGCTGGGATGAGAACGTAGGCCGGCCGGAGTGGCTGGAACACAGTCAAGGGGAGCCATGGAGGAGGCAAGGCCTGGGAGAGGGGTAGGGTCCAGCTCACGCTGGGCCTTGACAGCACGGCAAGAATGTTGGCTTGTAGTTCAAGTGTACCGGGCAGCCACCGCAGACTTCCCAGCAGGGGAGGGACGCAACGTGATTTGTCCTGACTGCTGAGTATAGAGCCCTGAGAAGAAGCAGAGAGACTGGCATGGAGGTGGTACGCTGGATGAAGAACCAGATGGTGGGGCTGGACTGGAATGCCCTGTTGCAAGTGGGAGAGAGACTCAAGGGTATTTTCAAGGCTTTGCTCAGGGATTGAAAGAAGGAAGGGAGAAGTCAAAGCTCATCCTGAGTTTTAGCTTCAGCAAATGGATGGGTGTGGATGCTGTCTCCTAGATGGGGAAAAATGGAAGAGGGGCAGGTTTCCTGGAGAAATGAGATCTGCTTCAACTGCATTAGCCTTCAGATGCCTATTAGTCACTCTGCAGCTTTGCATGTTATCTACAAAGAGAGTCACACATTCGCTCAGTTAATATTTGTTGAATGAGTGAGCGAATGCCAGTCCTTTAGAGATGGGGAAGACCGCAGAGTTATAGATTGCGATTCAGAATGACGCCAGTGCTGGAGGAAGCAGTTTCACTGATGTTATCTTGATCAGTCATCTTAGCCACCTGCAGAGGCGTTGGTTGGGAAGTATTTTTCTTATACTATAGGTGAGGTGTCTGAGGCTCTAGAGACTGCATGACTGTCCATTGTACCCACCCCCAGGGGCAGATGCAGCAATTGTTCCTGTGTCTTCTCGTCCTAGGCTAGTGCCCTTTCCACCAACCAACATTGAGATCTTGTTAGTGTGCCTCCTGTCACCTGGGAGAGCTGCACTGGAAGGTGCCCATGTGATGTGGAGACAACTCTGGCCCTTGTGGCCATGGTGACTCTGGCCACACAGAAGCTGTGGGACCCAGTTCTAGCCCGAAAGTGGCCTGGGCCAGCAGTAAACAACCTGAAGCTGGCTGGGACTTCCTAACAGACCTGACCAAGTTCTGTGACAAGAGCAATGACACCCACAAATAAGGCTACCCTACCTTGCCCTGGTGAGGCAGAAACACCAAGGGGGAAGGCTGGTCCAGGCTTTGGAATGCAGCTCAGGCCAGCTTTCTCCTACAGCAGACAGACCTCTTCTCTTCTCTAGGTGGTTTACATCATTGCAGTTCATTAATTGGGCGTGGGGATCGGGCGTGGTGCTTTTCCCAAAGGTGTATGCATTTCATGTCCTGGTTTCCAAACTTACTATCTCACACCAGCTTGTCACATTCCCCTTAAGACAATTGGGTTTTGTAAATTTCCACATCAAAGGTAGAGACATAGATTTTTATTTTTGCAGGTGCAAGCGATACATTAAGTAATAGTCATTGCAGTGAGTCTTAGACTGAAGGGTAAGAATCAACGGGGAGAAGAGGCGATATTGTGTCCTCGTTGAAAGCTTGCAATCTGAAGCTAGACTGCCTACATTTCACTCTCAGCTCTATACTTACTAGTTCTATGCCTTTGGGAAAGTTTCTTAATCTATCAGTATCTTAGTTTATTCATCTGTAAAATGGGGACAATAACAGTACCTAGTCATAGATTGTGCTGAGGATTAAATGAGTTAGTTTATATAAAGCACTTGGAATGGTGCCTGCACATATTAATAGTATTTTATAGGTAAAAGCACTATTATTATTAATAATAGTATTATTTTTATAGGTGGGTAACTTGTTAAAAATGTCAACTCCAGAGTTATACCCACAGAGTTTCTATTTCAGTGTATGTGGAATGGGGCCCAATAATTTTGCACAAGCATTAGAAAAGATTTGGGATACAACTGGACAAAGGTGACACTTGGAGAAACCCTGGTCTCTAAGGCAAAAATGAGCATCCAGGAACAAGGCAAGGTGGGAGGTACTACAGGGAGAAAAGTGGGGATAGAGGATAGTGTACACATCCCTGCTTTGCAATTTCATGCTCTTCAATGTGGTAGGTTTAGGATGGAATCCAGCAGGCTCCTGGGAGGGATACAAAGATGGTCTCCAAACAAAGTAATTTAACTGTGCTGTTGATTTTTTTTAATATTACCTATTTTATTTATTTTGTCTCCCTCTGCCAGATTTTTTAAATTGAGATATAATTTACATACTATAAAATGCAACCTTTTGTAGTGTACCACTCAATGGTTTACAGTATATTCACAAAGTTATGCAATATTACTACTATATAATTCCAGAATATTTTTTATCATTCCCCTCCCCAGGAAAAAAAAAGTACGTATTAATAGTCACTTGCTATTCTCTCCTCCCCACAGCCCCTGGCAACCACTAATCTGCTTTTTACTTCTATGGATTTTCCTCTTCTGGACATTTCATATAAATGGAATTACACACTACATGGCCTTTCTGACTGGATTCTTTCACTTAACATGCTTTCAAGCTTCATCCATACTGTAGCACATATTCCTACTTCATTCCTCTTATGGCTGAACAACATTCAATTATACAGACAGAACACATTTTGCTTATTCATTCATAAATTGATGGACATTTGGGCTCTTTTACTTTGTTTTGGCTATTTTGAAGTGCTGCAATAAAATTCATGTCCACTTATTTGTATAGACATATGTTTCTATTTCTCTTGAGTATATACCTAGGAGTAGAATTCATGGAGTATAGAGTAACTCTATATTAAACATGTTGAAGGACAGCAATACTGGTTTCCAAAGCAGCTATACCGTTTTATATTCCCACCAACGATGTATGAGAGTTCCAGTTTTTCTGCATCCTCACCACCACTTGTTATTGTCTAGATCTTTTTTGTTAGCATCATGCTGTATATGAAGTGGTGTCTCTGTGGTTTCAATTTGCATTTCCCTAATGATTAATGACGTTGAGCATCATTTCATTTGCTTATTGAACATTTATATATCTTTTTTGAAGAAATGCCTATTTAATCCTTTGTCCATTTAAAATTTGGTTATTTGTCTTTTTATTGTTGACTTATAAGAGTTCTTTATATGTTCTAGTTACTGGATTCTTATCAGATATATGACCTGCAAATATTTTCTCCCATTCTGGAGGTTATCTTTTCACTTTCTTCATAGTGCCTTTTGAAGCAGAAAAGTTTTCAATTTTGTTGAAGTTCAACTTATTTGTTTCTATCCTTTGTTGCTTGTGTTTTTGTGTCATATCTAAGAAACCATTGCCAAATTCAAGTTCATGAAGATTTATACCTATGTTTTCTTCTAAGTATTTTTTTTTTGCTTATTTTTTTGGAGACCAAGTCTCATTCTGTCACCTAGGCTGGAGTGCGGTGGCAGGATCCTGGCTCACTGCAACCTCTGCTTCTTGGGTCAAGGGATTCTTCTGCCTCCTAGGTAGCTGGGATTACAGGCATGTGCTACCATGACCAGCTAATTTTGTATATTTAGTAGAGATGGGGTTTCACCATGTTAGAAAGGCTGATCTTGAACTCCTGACCTCTGGTGATCTGCCCGCCTTGGCCTCCCAGAGTGCTGGAATTACAGGTGTGAGCCACTGCACCCGGCCCAAAGTATTTTATAGTGTCAGCTCTTATATTTAGTTCTGTGGTCCATTTTGAGTTAATTTTTTATATGGTGTGAGGTAAGGGTCCAGCTTTACTCTTGTATGCACCATTGAGTTTTATCTTCATAATTTTATGAGGATATACAAACAGAAAGTGCACAGCTCAAATGCGTCCAGCTCACTGCATTTTCACAAAGAAAACACACCTGTAGAACCAGTACCAAGGTGATGAACCAGACAGTAACAAAATCCGAAAGGCTCCCTCATGTCCTCTTTAAGTCGAGTAACTACTATTCTGACTTTTAACTGATGAGTTTTGTCTGTTTTTGAACTTTATAGAAAGAAAATTGTAGTATCTACTGTTTTGTGCCTGGTTTCTTTCACTCACATTCACTCTGCGAGATTCATCATGGCATTTCACATAGTTGGAATTGGAATTTATTCATTCTTATTGCTGTATAGGATTCCATCGTATACATATACCATAATTCCTTTATACATTCTCCTGTTGACAGACATCTGTGGCTTCTAGTTGGGACTATAATAAATAGTCCTCCTAAGTACATTTTTGCACATGTCTTTTGGTGAACATATATGAACATTTCAATTGAGTGAAAATGCTGGGTCATAGGGTACATATGTATTCAATTTTGTTAGTAGAGACACTAATTTACATTCTCATCATAAGTACATGAGAGTTTTAGTTACTCTATATTTTTACCAAAACTTAGTATTGCTGTCTTTTTCCTTTTTGGCATTCAACTGGATGTGTGATAGTATAACAGTGAGATATTTAATTCGGAGTTCTATTGTAGTCAATTTGAGCTGGCAGCTTACCAACAACAAAAATTGTTTCTCAGTTCTGGAAGCTGGCAGTCAGATTAAAGCAGAGTCAGTATCTGGTGAGGGCCCACTTTCCAGCTCATAGATGGTGCCTTCTTGCTGTGTCTGCACATCATGGAAGGGGTAAGGGGTCTCCCCTGGGCCTTTTTTTTTTTTTTTAATGGAGTCTTGCTCTGTCACCCAGGCTGGAGTGCAGTGGTGTGATCTCAGCTCACTGCAACCTTCCTCTCTCAGGTTTAAGCAATTCTGCCTCAACCTTCTGAGTAGCTGGGATTATAGGGGTTCACCGCCACACCTGGCTAATTTTATTTTATTTTTTTTAAGTAGAGATGGGGTTTCGCCATGTTGGCCAGGCTGGTCTTGAACTCCTGACCTCAGGTGATCCACCCACCTCAGTCTCCCAAAATGTTGGGATTATAGACACAAGCCACTGCACCCAGCCAGGCCCTTTTTATAAGGGGATTAATTACATTGTGAGGACACTGCTCCCATGACCTAATCACCTCCCCAAATCCCCACCTCCTAATACCACCACTTTAGAGTTAGGATTTCAACATGTGAATTTGGGGGGAGTATCTTCTGTTGTTTCTCTCATCATCAATATATTATATTTATTTCTCTATTATATTATTGCTATTTCTGGGCATTGCTCTCTATCTTCTAATTAACTTATGATACTCTGCCCTTGCTGGAAACCTGTGACAATATTCATTAGGGAAAAGAAATGAGAAAGAATAAGGCATGCTTTAGGATGGAGCAATGTCCTCAAAGAACAATGGGGACAGAGTAGGGAGAAAATGTACATGCAGTGTGGGGACCCAATCCTCTTCCACACTCACATCACCTCTGCTCTTCTGTCTGATTTATTCCGCATTGTGACATTTGTCTGTCATTCTCCCATTGTTTCATGTTTATATGTTCTGTATACCCTGACCATCAGTATGTTTTTCAAGGGAAAGGATACTGTCTTTTACTTTTTATATGTACACGTCATTTTACCCTAAACCACCTTGTATGTAACAAGACCTAACGGTATATCTCTAAGACCATAGTAATCCTAAGCACTTAGATTCTGAGTTTTGTGTTGAGACTACAGTTGATCCTCTTGTTATTGAGTCTGTGCTTTCTAAGTTCAAGCAAGCTGTGACACAGAGAACCCACATCCTGCCACCTCTGGAAGCATCCTACTTTCTGCTGTCATTTTCTGGCCCTCCCCATCAGCAGGGATTTGGGTCCCCAGGCTGGGGTGCAGGGACATGATTGCTCCTTTCCTGTCTCCCAGTCTAAACAGGACCATGGTTTACAAGGGTATGAGCAAATATCTAGGTCCTGTCTGTCACAGATGTGAGGGCCTAGTAAAGGAAATTAACTAAAATAGTTATTATTTTCACAAGCTAAATAAGTAGTTGAAGAATATAATGTGAGTAGGATATATGAAAAAGTTTATTGGAAGAAATTTCATTATTTAAATATTCACTTGGAAGATCTTTATTTGTAGTGAAACCCATTCACCCCTCTTTTCCTACTCAAGGCAGGCCAGGACCACTGTCCTGGACCGCCAGTTATCCTGTAATACACAAAGATAAACAGACACTTTCTCGGAACCAGAATATAAAACTTCCTTCAGTGAGCTCAGGACTAACTCACACACAGGGTGTGTCCCGACAGTTGGGGGTTTACTTGGAGTCCTCAGTTGCTCAATCACAAGAATTGCCAAGTATTCTCAGGCACCAGTTTCAGGACTAGGGCACTGAATTCCTGGGGGTCTGGGGTAAGGGAGTGCATCACTAAGGATATCAAAGCCAAAACTTGATCAGAAACAGATTTGACTTTCACTTGTAATGCAAACCAGGAATTCCCTGGAAATAAGATAACAAATCCAGGGGGAATCTTGCTATGGGTATTCTGGATGGTTCCAAAACCTTAGTTATTTGGCAACACTGATTCCAAACTTGAATGTTTTTTTTTTTTTCCCCATGCATGCTCTCTCATCCTGTGGGCAAGAATCATGATAAATTTACTGATTTTTAGAGCTTATTACTACTTTAATCTCAAGCCAAGGCATATTAAAAAAAAGAAAAAGGTTGCCATCACTAACGTGATATTCTGTTCTGTCAGACCATGATTATTGGAACAGCTTTGCCTCTCTGGAAAGCAGCTTGCTGGAGAGACTTGGGGTAGAGAGAGAGGGTCATGGCCAGATGCCGAAAGCAACATTTATGTATTTAGTGAAGACCTAGGCTTTACTCCTTAGTACCTATGTGATTTTGGATAAGTTGCCTAATTCCTATGAACTTCTATTTCTTCCTCTGAGAAACAATGATAAGGACACTTACCTCAAAAGGCTGGCCTGAAGCACAAGTGAACAGTGAACATGAGAACACTTGGTGAACTATGAAGTGCTCAATCCACAAAGAAGGCTATTATTATCTTACCCTTTCCTCCAATCCTCCGTGGGAGCTTGCCTTATCTTTTCAAACCTCCTCTCAGATCTGAATCCCAAACCCGGGGAATAACTCCTGACATTCAGCAGGTATTCAATAAAGATTTTCTTATCTGGATGAACACAAAATTGAATAGATGAATGGATTCAGTCATTTAACAAATATTCATCAGGTGCGTAGTAAGTTTCAGACACTGTTGTAAGTACTGAAGAAATGGCTGTGAACAAAACAGACGAAAGCCCATGCCCTCACGGAGCGTCTGTGTTAGAAAGGGGAGAGAGACCCTGAACACGTACAGTATTAATTAAAACGCAGGATGCTGACTGGTGCTCAGTCCTGTGGACAGCAGCAAAGCAGGGAAGGAGAGGGGGTGGTGGCAGTGCGGTTAGGCTCTCAAAAGATGGGTCTGGTTATTCCTAAGAGCTCCAATTCACTGTTCCAAATGTTGAATTCTTTGGGGATGAGTTAGCTTTCCAGGACTCCTTCTAAAGAAATGTCATCTTCCTCCCCTCTCAGCCATCACTCTGGTCCCAGGCACCCAGTGGCCAGGCTCAGGGTCAGAAGCCAGGCAGCAGCTGTGAGGGAAAGCCAGGACAGACAGGCAGACGGAATGAGACCCAGGGGAAGTACTCCAGGCCACCCCACCCTGGAAATTAGATCACCTTGAGAGAGAGGCTCCACCTTGCTGTGTCTAAAAAGCCCTGCACGGTGTTTCCTTGAGTAGAATTGGACAGAGACCAGTTTCATACACTTCAAAGCCCTTCCTTGTTTGCACTGTAGAAGTGACACATTCCTGTCCAAACTCATCTAGACTAACAGCTGCCAATTTCCTAGCAATCTGCTCTAATGGTTATTACATGGAATGAAATTAATCATAGCACAGAAGCACAGGTTTATATTTCAGGAGAAAAGAATTTCAAAATTCTTTCTCCATGTCTCTCCTGCTACTCAACCTCCACTTTGACCATCCCTGGCCAAGCTCAGTAGGAGGCCCCCTTCCTTCAGTAAGCCCTCACTGCGTGATGGCAGTGTTGGGAGTCCTCTACCAAAATAACAGTATTCGCCAAGCTTGCACTTATGCAAAGAGCCATCATGGTTATTTCTTGACTTTATGGAGTCATTCAGTTTATGCTGCATGGCAACTGCAGTGGGAAGCCTGGACAAACCTACAGAAAATGATTTCGAATCACGTAAGAAAGCCTTGTAGGTCTGTTCAAGGATGGCAAGTAAGTTGTAGTTTTCACTCCAGTTCCAAATGATTGACATTGATTCTGTGCAACACTGGTCTGTGAAGGAGCTCAAGCATCTTGTTGGAAGGACAGTGGTGGTGGTGAGGTGCGGGGGCGATGATTGATTATCAATGCTGCCATGGATGAGATACAGGAAAGGGGCACTCCTCTTGGGATTTAGCACACCTCGTCTTGTTCCACCTTCTTATTTTACAAATGAGGAACCTGATATTCAGAGTCAAGGTAACTCCAGCAAGATCATACAACCAAGGACCAGCAGGGTCGGATCTAGCATCCAGCCCTCCAGCTTTCCATTTGAGTGTTGTTTTCAACATCAACTCTTTTTTGCTCTCTCATAAGGTCTGTAGAGGGCTGATTTTATGAGGCAAGGAGAGATTAGGGACCTGGCTGGTCTGTGTAATACCTGATACATGGTTCATGATAAGCAGCTGCTCCCCAGGCCCAGCCTGGTTTCTGATGTCTCTGCCCGCTCTCAGCGGGACTGCAAACCACAAGCTGTTGCAGCCCCAGCAGGAAAAATGAGGAGGCCTTCCCACACAGAAATCCCCAGTGATGCCCTGGGAGGCTGGACTCCTGTTCCTGTGCCTGAATTCCCTTCTCCCTGTAATTTTATTGCCTTCGTCATTCTTATCAACCCAGTTTGGACAGGCTCAAACTTGTGATGGTATGCTTTTATTTTTCTCTCAGAGTGATGTTGATATAAATTGCATTTATTTCTATTTTAAAACTTAGTCTTCCTAGCTAAACTGATGTATTCTGTGGGAAAAGACAGTCACATGTACATGTGACTAGAAGGAAAAAGGGACCAGAAAGTTTTTTTGTTTTGTTTTATCAAGAGATTCACTTCAATTTAAAAAATAACATAGAACAAACTTTTTTTCAATTAATACATTTACCTTTTGCTTGGGACCAGGACCTGGCCTAATGCCAGGCTTTCATGCTGGTCATCACCTCCTCCTGAAATGCTCTCCGTCCTCCCCATGCCAAGCGACTTTCTTCTTTTATGTGTTTAAAGTCCTCCTTTGACTTGGGGTACGATGAAGAAGATTTGTTGAGTTCAACAGTTGTTGAGAGTCTACAATGTACCTAGCACTGGGCTTGGCACTCAGGATTCAAAAATTGAGTACAGGCCAGGCTCAGTGGCTCACGCCAGTAATCCCAGCACTTTGGGAGGGAGGCCAAAGAGGGTAGATTGCCCGAGGCCAAGAGTTTGAGATCAGTCTGGCCAACATGGTGAAACCCTGTCTCTACTAAAAATACAAAAACTATCTGGGCATGGCAGCAGGCACATGTAATCCCAGTTACTTGGTAAGCTGAGGCAGGAGAATTGCTTGACCCCAGGAGGCAGAGGTTGCAGTGAGTCAGGATCGTGCCATTGCACTCCAGCTGGGGTGACAAGCATGAAACTCTATCTCAAGAAAAAAAAAAAAAAAAAGGAGTACAATAAGGCCCTCACCTTTGGGAAAAATAACCGAGCAAATAGAACGAGCCAGAGAAAACAGAAAAAATGCTAAGCCTCGCACCCTGTTACCTATCTGTCTCATTTAGTTCTCAACATGAAACTACTCTTCTTGCGGTCATGAGCTGTGTCTCTTTTATTCTTCACTCTATCGTCAGCACCAAATGCAGTGCCTGGCACATAGTGCCCAGGAAAGACTATTGACCGAATAACTGATTCCCTACAACCAGTCTGCAAGGCAGACATCCTTTCTTCCTTTTGTACAGGTGAAGAACTAACATTGATGGAAGTTAAGCAGCCTTTCTCAAAGTCTCATAGTGGTAATGTCTTGGGTAATTTGTTTCCAAACTCTTCACCTTTATTCCTGTATAGCCACTTTACCTTTCCAGACTGTTTTCTTAACTGCAAATTCAGAGGAGAAGGCTGGATGATCCTAAAATCGAACCAAGCTCTAAATTTCATAACCAATGCCCAAAGTTGGTAGTGGAATGCATATACTCACTTTCCCTAAGAGAGCATTTATTTGTCTTTTTTTAAACATGCATTTCTTCTGCACGTATCATTATACTACCAGCTCTTGAAGCTTAATGTTTCATTTTGTCTCCAGTTTGTACTACTTCCAGATCTGTGTTCTGTGCTCAAGGACGTCCCAGACATTTTAAAGTTCATGGCTTTCTGTAAGCCTATCTTATCTTAAAAACTAAGTAAACCATGTGCTACAGTTCCCGAAACCAAGAATGGTATTTTCTGTTTTATTTCAAGGACAACCCCAAGCTTTAGGTGTTCTATGGCAGGCTTCAAATGATCTCTTGCCTTAAGATGAAGAAAACATTTCTTGGAAATAATGATTCTTGATTTTGAAGGGAAAAAAAACAGATTTTGAAACTGTGTGGGATCATACAAAAATCATTTTAAAATGATACAAAAATCATACAAAAATTTATTTCCATACACTAACAATGAACAATCAGGAAATAAAATTAAGAAACAATTCCATTTGCAATACTATCAAAAAGAATGAAATACTTAAGAATAAATTTAACAAAAGAAGTGCAAGACTTGTGTGCTGAAAATCACAAAATTCTGCTGAAGAAAATGAAAGATGTAAATATATGAAAAGACATCTGATGTCTGTAGACCAAATAGCTTAATATTAAGTGGCCACACTCCCCAAATTGATGTACATATCTAACAAAATCCCAATCAAAATCCCAGCTGGCTTTGTCTCAGAAATTGACAAGCTGATACTAAAATTCATATGGAAATCCAAGGGACCCAGAATAGCCAAAACAGTCTCAAAAAAGAAGAACAAAGTTAGAGAACTCAACACTTTCCAATTTCAAAACTTACTGCAAAGCTACTATAATCAAGACAGTGTGGCATTGCTATATGGATAGTTATATAGATGAGTGAAATCAAATGGAGAATACAGAAATAAACCTTTGCATTTACGGTCAATTAATTTTGACAAGGGTGCCATGATAATTCACTAGGAGAAATAATAATCTTTTTAATGAAGTGTTCTGGGATAAGTGTATACCCACATGGAAAAGAATGAAGTTGGAGACCTACCTTACACCATGTACAAAAATTAACTTGAAAAGGATCAAAGACCTAAATATAAGAGCTAACACTAAAAAACTCTTAGAAGAAACGTTTGATGTAAATCTTTATGACTTTGGATTTGGCAATGGCTTCCTAGACATGACACCAAAAGCAAAAGCAACCAAAATAAAAAATAGGTAAGTTGAACTTCGTCAAAATGGAAAACTCCTGTGCTTCAACAGACACTATGAAGAAAGTGAAAAGACAATCCACAGATTGGGAGGAAATATTTGCAGATCGTATATCTGATAAGGGTCTACTATCCAGAATATATAAACAACTCTTACAACTCAGCAATAAAAAACACAAGTAACACATTTTTTAAATGGGCAAAGGATCTGAATAGACATTTCTCCAAGAACAGACATTTCTGCAAGATTTCTCCAACATTGCAAATTATTAAGATTTGCAAATGTTCAATAAGCACATGAAATTATGCTCAACATCATTAGTCATTAGGGAAAAGTCAAAACTATAATAAGACGCCACTTCATACCCACTAGGAGACTATGCTAGAAAAGAAAGACAACAACAGATACTAATGAGGATGTGACAAAATCAGAATCTTCCTCCATTGCTGCTGGGAATGTAAATGGTGCAGCTACTTTGGAAAACAATTTAGCAGTTTCTCAAAAAGTTCAACATAGAGTTACTATATGTCCCAGCAATTCTACTGCTAGATATTTACTCAAGAGAAGTGAAACATAAGTCCACATAAATACTTGTACGTGGATGTTCATAGCAGCATTAGTCATAATAGCTAGAAAGTGGAGTCCAAATGTCCATCAACTGATGAATGGATAGACATAATGTGATACATTCATATAATGAAATATTGAAAGATAACATACTGATTCATGCTACAACATGGATGAGCCTTGAGAATGTTAAGCCAAGTGAAACAGCCCAGTCATGAAAGATCACATATTACAGGATTCCATTTATATGACATGTCTATAAAAGGCAAATCTGTAGAACTAGACGATAGATTAGTGCTTGGCTGGGGCTAAGGGGAGTTGGAATGGGAAGTACAAATGGGTACAGGTTTCTTTTGGGGAGGTAGTATTCTGGAATCAGTTATACAACTCTACAAATATACTAAAAACCACTGAATGTTATACTATAAAATGTGAATGTTATGGTGTATAAATTATATCTTAATAAAGGTGTTTAAAATAAATTTTGTGTAATCAAAGAAAACTCACAGGGAAATAAGAAAGACTAACTGGAAATCCCAAGCTAGCTTCCATTCTTAGCATCCAGAAGGCTTCCACCTCCACTGTAGCAGGTCATACCCATAGAACTCTAATCTACATGGGTCCTCAAAGCTTGGCTTGTCCACTTAGTCAATGATTCTTCAAGCCCATTTGTGATATATCCTCTGGGTGCTCATCCAACTTGCGCTTGGCTCCGATCATTTTACCTCCTTTTCAAGCATTTATTGAACATCTCCTCTGTGTTCAGCTCTGTGCTAAGCATTGAGAATGCACTGCATTGTTATCTCCTTAACGCAACAAACATTTATTTGAAAACTTGTAATAGATAAGACATTTTACTGATTTCTACTCATTTCTGTTTATTCATAACCGTTTTAGCTTGGATTCTCCTAGAAGTAGATCTTGAAGGAAAGATTCAAGAAAAACAGTGTATTGGGAAAGTACAAGTAGTACTTGCCAAGAAGTGAGGAAGGGATCCCTAGAAGGAAAGGAAGCCTATCAAGTCAGCTGCTACTGTGAGCCACTAGAGCTTAACCCTAGAAACTCTGGGAAAGGATGCAAAACAGAGGCTGAGAAATTATTCCACCTGAGGATGAGGAAGCTGGGATATTTATATACGAATTGCAGAGTCCTTGGTTGAGAGCTCCTGCTGGAGATGTGTTCATTCCGTAGTATCTAGACTACGCTACCTTCCCCAGTTTCTCATCAGGAAAGGGGAGAAACCTCAGGTGCAAATGTAGGTTCAGGCAATTGGTTGGCGGGACTTCTCCAAGGGGTAAGGGTGGGGCACTGACAACATCTGCTGCAATACCCCTCCTCCTCCTACAGAGGACTGAGGGTGGTGTACGAGAATGCACAAAACGCATCAGAAAGGTGAACAGAAAACCAAAGGTAAAAGGGAAACCAAGTCTTTATGACAAGGACAAGGCAATGGCTATCTTTCTAGTAGACTCAGAAAACAGATGCGGTTTCTGTTCTCAGCTTCATCATAAGCCTATATTCCGTCACATACTAAAACACAGTTTCATGAAAGCAGTTCTCTAGGAAGTCCAGGTACAGAGCTCTCTGTAATTGTTGCTGAGCAGGATCAATATCGTCGCTGGGAAAGAGCAGTATTAGAGGATGTAGTCTTAGGACAGCAGTGCATGATGACTTCTATGGCTGTCCGCAAGTCTGGATCCGAGGGTCCAGCTGAGAGTGGGGGATCCCTGCAGTGTGGTTCCCTAAATGACTCCTCACCTGGAAACATGCTTCTGAAGAAGATCCTGACACTACCTCACTGCCAGACTGAGTGGAAGCTCTCACTGAAGCCAAGAAGGAAGTCATGGTGAAGCTGGCCTCCATCCCGGCCCCACTCCCAGTCTCATCCCGCCATGCGGTTTGAGTCCTAGTTCCGGCTGAAGGCATCCCTTGGAAACTGTGCTTGGGGGCATTGGGAGTGATGGGCAGGTACACGCTCTGCCACTGTTGCCTGATAGAGTCACCAGCATTGCCGAGGATTCTCAGCCACTTCTCCTCTCCAGGGCCACCTGATGATGACATCCTTTTGCTGGCCTTATTTCATCAGATTTCCACAACACTCTAGTCGACAGGCAGGCCAGGCTACATCCCTCTTGCTGCCTGACAGAGGGAGAAGCCAAGGCTGAAATTCACATCAGCAAAGAGAAAGAGCTGGGGTTGACAGCCAGGTCTTCTGACTTGGTCCAGGGCTCCTCTTTCAGAGGTAGGAAACTTCCCTGTGTATCATCCCTAAAACCGTGGCAAAATTATTGTCAGGCTGCATCTCCACCAAAGTGTCTGAACACTAGAAACTGCTCATTTTAATTGGGAACATGGTCTCATCTGGCTGCAATCTACATGGCCCTGCTATTCAAATATTTAAAAATACAGGTGATTTCTTTTTCCCTTATGAAAGTCATAGTGCTTATTATAAAAATAAGTGCTTAGAATGGATTTGTAGATTTTTGTGCTTTGGAAGGAAGGCCTTCAGTTCATCCTTGGAGGAAAGGTGATCTCGTCTTAAATCAATGAAAGTTCTTGTGGGAGGGTGATGCCAAGGCCTCATACTGCGTTTCTAGGAAAGGGTGGGCCCATCTCGTTCTCTGGGTCAAGGTCCAGGCCCCAGTGGTATTGTGTTTCTAGGGCACAGCGGGCCCATCTCACTCTTCAGAAGGGTAAACAAGTTCCAACAGCTTGGCTTAACAGGCCATCTCACCCTTGCCAGCAGGCTGACAAGCCTTCTTAAACAGAATGAGAGCTTTCGTATAAAAGAGCTGGGTGGGGTGGCTGTGCTACAGTGGGGAAGGGACCCCTCACTGATGTCTCAGCTGCTCAGGAGCCCATTGTGGAGAGGGTCTAACAGTGGGTTTGCTGTCCTCACAGTGCCCCACTGACAGGACCAAGGGAAGGAGCTCTGGGGAAGTGCTCCAATCACCAGGGGTCATGCTGGACCAAACTCCTTCTCCTGACCCTGCTCCTGTGCCAGGGCCAAGTAAACCTGCTAGGGTGCCCTACTGGAGGTGAGAGCTCCCTGGAACCCAAAGAGCCCAGCAAGGTATGAGGAGATGATGCCCTGCAGGGGCGCTGTTCTTCATACCTCCCTTAACACTCAGGGACACACAAAAGGCCCAGCATGGCTGGGCCAGCATGGCTGAGAGTGACGGCTAGAATCCCATTTCCATATCTGGAGTCCAGACAGCAACTGTCAGTGCTCCCTGAGCCAAGAGCTGAGAGGATGAGACGTCTGTCTGACAAAATACAGAAGAGTTGCCAGGATCCCTGCCTGCATCTCTTATCTCAGGAGGCGCAGTTAAGAGCATTGAGTCCCAGTCTCCAGCACACTCTTCCACCCTGGGCCTCCCTGAAGATGGGAGGGACAGTGGCTGCGGCTCTCCTTATCACTCAGGCATCCAATGACAAGGCACCCCACCTTTCTTATTCCCTAAGCCAGCAGCATCTTGTAGCACCCAAAACTGGTTGTAGCCACCTAGGATTTTGAAAGCCAGATACTTGCTGTGATGATAAGATGTTTATCGGTGGAAAGGATAAATGCTGGTATCAGCAGAGCATGTGGGTGGAGGCAGGCAGCAGCTCAGGGAGTTCAGAGCTCCTTGAGGCGGGCAGGTGCAGGGCCTGTGTCCTCCAGGCTCCCCTGCTCGGGGCATAAGTGGGATCGAACAGCGCTCATTTGGCCCTGCGGACATGATCAATGTCCAGTAGTCTTTTGGCTGCTCCCTTTCATGGTTCACAGTAAGCTGGGCTTCTCCCTACTCCTGTGAGGCAAGGTGATGGCTTGTGATTGAATCTTGGCTGGTGTGTTGTGAGGATCGCATGCATTTGTGTTAAATTAAGTTGAATTCAGTAATACGTAAGCCACATGTGGTAGGAGAATAATGGGTCCCCAAGGTTGTCCATGTCCTAATCCCCAGAATCTGCAAATATGTTAGGTTCCATGGAAAAGAGGAATTAAGCTTCCAGATGAAATTGAGGTTGCCAACCAATTGACTTTAAGATCAAAAGATTATCCTGGATTATCCAGGTGGACTCTATGTAATCACAGGGGTCCTTAAAAGTAGAAAAGGAAGGCAGAAGAGAAGTCAGAGTGATGCAGTGAGGAGGTCTCAACCTTCCATTGCTGATTTTGAAGAAGACGGAAGAATGGGCCACAGACCAAAGAATATGGAAATGTTGGTTACTTCTAGAACCTGAAAAAGGCAAGGAAGCAGATTCACCTCTATAGCCTCCAGAAAGGCCTAAGATCTTGATTTAGCTTAGTGAGTCCCATGTTGGACTTCTAACTTGCAGAGCTGTAAGACGCTAAAGCTGTGTTGTTTTAAGCCACAGTGTTTGTGGTAATTTGTTACAGCAGCATAAGCATTAACAGCATTGGTTACACGGTGCATCAACCAATCTTCAGAAGCAGCTCTCCAGGCTTGAAGAATGGTTCAGAGTTTTCAGATCTTTGCTCCAAACAAGGCAACCACTCTTGTTCCATTTTTAAGTTTCTCCAAATTTTGCATATCAAAAGAAAGACATACTCTTAAAGTTTCTAGAATTCGAGAATTCCAGATAGGCCTTTCTGGAGGCCGCAGAGTTGAATCCGTTTCCTTGCTTTTTTCAGATTCTAGAAGTAGCCAACATTCCCGCATTCTTTGGTCTGTGGCCCATTCTTCCAAAATGGCTTGAGGAGTCTCAAGTAGGTGGGAAACAAGTATGATAAAGTTTTCTGTTTCTTCAGTCACCACGTTTGCCCATCCTGTAATGACCATCTTAAGTATATTCCGTAATAAACAATCACATTCATTCAGTATCCAGCCCAGGCTGGTTCAAAACTCCAACCTTGGATCTAATTTAAATCTCATTTCTTCCCTCTCCTTGGGAAAGTCAGACCTCAGCCAGGGATTTGAGGGGGTCGAGTGTGTGGTCCGTCCTCTTATTCTGCACTTTCCCTTTCATGGGTCAAGTGACTCTAGGTTGGAGGGAGACAGGGACCATCTAACACAACCAGCCACCTGTCTGTGTGGGGAGATGTTTCTAGTATCACCCTGGCTCAGTTGGGTCTATATGAGCCTGGAAATTTCGATGGTGCACTGATCTTATCAAAAATGATGGGCAAAGTTTTTTGGAAGCTGTATCCAGCCATACCCCTGTTCTGAGTCTCCTTCCGGGCACCTCTGTCTCCCTTTGACCAGCATTGGTCTGTGCCTTTAACCTCCTCTTTGGACAGGCATTGCCCCACTTGGCCAATTACCTTACTGCCAAGCAACTGATGGACAGTAACCTTGTTCCTCTGCCCAAGCCACTCCCACGGGCCTTCTGCCTTCAGAAATCTCCAGGTTTTGGCCTCAAAGTTCATGGGTGCCTCCAAACTCCCAGCCCACAAGTCAGGCTCTTCAAGAGCTCTCCCAGTGTCACCACGTTCTGCTCCACTCAGAGGGTACCCCCCGTCTCAGAGCATGTCCAAGTCTCCACCTAGCTTCGGGGAGGAAGTAACCTCTCCCTGTGAACGCCACATTGACTAACACTTGTCCTCTTTCTCCTTCTTTCCCTAGCTCTCTGCTTCTGTTACAGAGGGGAGCTGGGGTGGAGGCTACGGGGAACCAGCAGGGCCAGTTCTGAAGCCTCTTGTTAAGCCTTGAGCAAGGGGTCTAGCCCCTCTTTAAAATGAGGGATTCCTGACACCCTTTCTTTCATCTGCAGCCTGGCCTCCCATTCCTCTTCCATTTTCTGTTCCAGCTGCCTTTCAAAGAGCCCACCTTTTGGTGATGACTTTTCTTCGACTCTGCTTGTCAATTCTAACAGCCACTCTCACAAGTGAGCCCGAGGATTCGAAAGAAGGTTTCCTGGGCACAGTCCATAAGGACTGGGATTTGTGTTCATGACCATGGAAGAAGCCTAGCCCCACAGCAGTGAAACACAAAAGAACGGAGGCGTTTTACTGAATGCTACAGTCTGAGTATTTGTGTCCGTCCCAAATTCTTATATTGAAATTCTAACGACCAAGGTGATGGTGTTCGGAGGTAGGGCTTGGGGGAGGTGATTGGGTCATGGGGCCCTTAGGAAACGGGCCCTGGGAGCTCACGTGCCCCTCCCACTGTGTGAGGACACTGCAAGGTGCAACTTATGAACCAGAAAGTGGGCCCTCAGCAGACACCAAATCTGCCAGCGCCTTGATCTGGATTTCTCAGCCTCCAGAACTATGAGGAAGAAATTTCTGTTGTGGACAAGCCACCCAGCTTGTGGCATTTTGTTATAGTAGCCCAAGTGGACTTCTCCCCATCTCACCTGTTATTCTGTTATATTTAGTACAAATATAACAGAATATAAATAACTATAAATATATTCATACTAAATATAACAGAATAACAGGTGAGGTGTGGAGAAGCCAACCGCTGAGCTCCAGGCCCCGCCCGGGAGACCACCCTCACCTTTCTCTGCACTACCTGTCCGCTGCAGGGAAACGGACTTTGACTCTGAACGGAGCTGTGCTGGGGCTTCTACTGTGACCCCGCCCCTTGGGCCTCACAGCCAGCAGGTGTGGACGAGGCCACATTCACAGTAGCGTAGCTGCCTCTTACCCACCCACCCTGGCCTTTCTCCCAGTGCGCACTCCAGCCCCAGCTGTCTCTATGTCCCCAAAGCGTTCCCTGCTGGCGGGGGGACCCCTGGGTGCTGCAGGAGCTGAGGTGCTGCTCTCTGACATGCTGGAGCCTCTTGGGGTCTGCAGAGAGGCGTGGGCATGCTTCACTCCCCTCCTTGGGTGCTGTCAGAGGGTCCCAAACTAATGCTTCCTGTGCCCTGTCTTACACATGCTTTGGGATTTGTTTATGTAACACTTAGCATTTACAATGTTCTAAGCAGTTTACGAAAACGAACTCGGATGACCTCAGAGCAGCCCTCTCAGGCACTATGGGCATCAGCATTTAATGATGAGGAGGTTGAGGCATAGAAAGGAGAGGTAACTTGCCCATAGTCATGCAGCTGGTGGGTGGCAGGACAAAGCTGAGCTTTTTAAAGGATATTTTATTATATATGTATATTACCGGCAGCCCTTTCTCTCCGGTGACCCAGATGAGGTCTCCAAGGCTCCAGATGTAGAACAGATGCAAGCATTCTGAAGTCAGAATCACAGCTTGCCTCTGACACCTGACGCCTCACTGTTGGCAAGGCCCACTGTGCCTGGCTCTCCCTCTGGAATGAGTTCTATCCCAGAAGCCTCCCAGACCCCTTAGAAATACCCTGGTCAGGCAGCCCAGCCAGTTCATCCAACAGGCCTGGAACCGCAGCAGCAGCCACAGCTGAGGTGAGACTTGGTCCCAGATCTGATTCAGAGCCTGGGTTTAGCTTTGATTTCTCTCTTCTTAGGCAAGATCTTTAGAGAATGACTTTTTGATTTATTTATTTTTTTCCTGGCCATCTCCTGCTCTTTTCTCAATCTAAGAGGGCTACGTTGACCTGAAGAAGAAAAGCAAGAAGGCTTCCTGGGCTCGGGAGGCCAGGGCTGGAAAGAACCGCTCACCGTTTCGAGCCGATGGGGACTCACCTGGCTCCTCACCCGTCAGGGAGCTGAGGCAGAGCCGCAGAGTCACCGCTTCGTCCAGAAGGGAAACGTTTACCTTTCCTTCCTCCCTCTGCTCTCTCCTAATTAACCATTAAATGGAGAGAGCTGAAAAGACATCTCAGGGACGTCAATCTCCTCCTGGCCTGAGGATAAAGGGGGCTCCAACCTGAGTGTTCTCTTCACTGTGGCCAGTACCTGGGGGGCTGGGGTTGCTGCCATCTGGATTGGAGGCCCCCTTCCAGCCCCAGGCTGCGGTGAGGGGCCTCACAGATTGCACAAACAGGAGGGCAGCTGACCAAGCACCAAACTATTTAGACAAACACACGCCCTCCCTTCCCGCCAGAGTTTGTGCTGATCTCTGCCAATGCTAATGAGCAGCTCATAAGCATTAATAGACTCCTTGGCACCTAGGAGCCAGGCAGAGTAACTTCCAGTGTGACTTTGGGTCAAGCCTAGACCCTGATGCAGCCTGGGGATTTTCCAAGCCCCTGTTGAGTGCGGGGGGCATGAGACACGCAGGGAGATTCGGGCGGCTCCCAGGAAGCAGGCTCACCAGAGCCAGACAGGCTCCCACAGACAGCTGCTAGGTCACAGAAACCTCTGCCTGCCAGATAGACACGAACACGGAAACCCTCCCGGATCCTCAGAGTGTGAAGCAGGCTCCAGACGGGCCAGGATCAATCCCTGGTCTCAGAGGACACTTAGGTGGGGGTGAAAAGCAGGAACCTCGAGCTTCTCACCTAGCACCTGTCCCTGATACCAGCTACACCTATGTCCATCAGTGCAGGAATTGTCCAGGCGATGCTCTGAGGCTGTGCTGAGGCCATGTATGGACTGAGGAAACCCCACTGTGCATGTGGAAAGTTAATTCAAACCTATTTTCCTGAGTGCTTACATCATTTCTTAAGGAAAGTTCTGTCAGGAGAGCTGCCTGAGCCAACACCTCTGCCTGCCCTCCCACTTTCTCCCACGGGTGTAGGGAGGAGAGGCTGTCATTGCTGGGTGTGGGAGTTCAGTCAAGGTGGTGGCAAAAATATTAAAGAAAAAATATTAGAGAAAGTTATAGAATATAGTCTCAAACCCTTTTGGAAGACCTAAAGGTTTTTTCTATAGTTCTTGGCTGAAGGCAATCTTGTCACCTTAGTTAAATAAATTGAGTGGAAACAAAAGAATGTAAGGAGTTTACCTAACTTGTTTACTCCTGTAGTCTTAAAACTAACCTTTGAGCTGGATGGTCTTCTCGAGGGAGGTCGACCAAAGAAATTACTCTCTAATGATGTTTGCTTTAAGCTCAGAACCTGGCCTTCAATCTTTCTCCACAAGTATGCAGACTTAAAGCCTCTGTTATTAAATCTGTACTAAATAAATGTGAAGAAGGCCAACCAGTCAACCTCATGTAGCTGTGATCTCTCTTTATAAGTAGCTCACAACCCCCTAGCCCACTTGTTCACTAGAAATTTGTGTCTGAGTACATTTATTCATCCATAATGCAGCTGAGGTCTGCAGGATGGACCCCATTGGCTGGGTCCACACATTCCTCTGCCCTGGGTGTGGTTTTAATGCTGCCGTTCACACGTGACCTACTGTTTCCCCTCATGCTCCTGAGGGCTGGTCTCTGTGCTGCCGGCAGCTCCGTGCAGGCCTGGGTGCATGACACTGCCTGCCAATGCCTTGCCCAGGTCCACTGGTCCTCAGCCTTCTGCAGGCCTGCACCTTCTGTGACTCTCTGCCTCAGCAATTTCTCTGGATTTCTTTGTCCTCAGGAATGGGGCCACAAACAGGGCAGGCCCGGCTTTCTGGGGAGTGAATGCTCTCTGCCAGTGACCGAGGGAACTGGTAGACATGTCCCCCAGATCCTTGCCTGCAGGAAGGATGGGTGCAGGAAAGTTCTACACCATCTTCCCCCAGTCCCAGGAGGACGAGCACAGTTGTCCACAAGGTAACACACTCATTCAACACACTGTGTGTTTGCTTCCCTCCCTTATCAGCTCCCTTAAACCCCACAGTGGGTAGGAAATGTCAGAAAGCAAGAGGACATGCTAGAGATGAAGGAACATCTTTAGGATTCCATCAAGACTACATTCCTGAGAAAAGGGGACTCTGGTGAATGATTTATGCCAGCAGTGGGCTCTGATCACTGTCCTGGGCTAAATCATCAACCCAAGGCTTGCTTGCCCTATGAGACCATGCAGGACAGGAACTGAGCACATTCATTCTTCCTTCTGCAGGACCTGGCACTGTGCAACACTTAGTAGGTTCTAGATTAATGCTCAGCCATGCTGAGTTCACGCCACAGCTGCTCAGTTGGAAGGGTTTCTTCAAAGACCACTGAGATGAGAGAGAATGACTCTGCTGAGGACCTTCCTTGTCCGTCCAAAGCTGTCAAGGATCAATAGTTCAGACATTGCCACCTCCTATTTGACTCTAACACTGGAGGAGTCTGCTTCAAGTTTTGGGTTTGTGAGCCAATATAGGGCTCCTGGTAGGAACTGTGTGTAGTATCCAGGCAGGAGAAGCCTGAAGCTGAGCCTACCTCCAGGGCAGAAGGCCCCAGTCCTGAACTGAATGTCCCCCTGTCTCTAGGACCAGCACCAGGATATCCAGGGCTCCTTTCACTGCTGTTTCTCCAAGGCTCCCCTTAGACATTGCTCTCATGATGTAATAATTTTTGACCATAGTATTTATTTATTGTATGTGGCAGGGAATCAAGAGGATGTTGAAAAATCCTGGTTGGGTCTGAACTTGGGAACGAGTTTGAGGCATCTATTTTACTTCATCCTACTGAAAAATTCCCTAGTGAGTTAAAGAAGAACAAAGTAAAAGAAGAGAAAAAAGCAATTGGCACTTGAAATAAAGATCAAATCATCAAGTCTTAGGTGTCACCCACAGATCTGAGATAGCTGATTCTTAGAGACTCCGAGTTTCTTGGTGTCAGTACACACTGCCTGGGTTAGTAAGCACAGGGTGAGACCTGGGAGGAATTGATGAACCAAATGTGTCTGGGCTTTTCATTTCCTCGGCATGAGTCAGCCAGGCAAGCCCACCTCTCCTCCCCAGCAGCGTGCAGGGCCTCTGCAGATAAATGCACAGGAGAGCAGACCTGGGTGTGGTGTTGCCTGGCACTGAGCCAGCCCCCCTCTACCCCCTGTTCTTTGGCTGCAGAGTGGCCTGGCCAGCTCACACAGGTAGCGCCCTTTTATTCTTGGAAAAGGAAGCACCAGGTGGAAAGGAAGGTGGAAGGAGGGGACACAATAACATTTTTCCAGGCCCCTCTGCCCAGGATGTTCAAGGTTTGCTGGAAAATGCCTTTGGTGGCTTTAAATATCACAGATGACATATTCCAGGATGGATCCAGCTTCCACTGGACTTGGCCCCTCTATTTTGATTCCTGCCTTCCCCAGCCTCAGTCTTGAGCAGCGTAACATCTAACCAGGGATAGCTCCAGGTGGAGCCCAGAACACAGCACCTGAACAAGTAGAGTAGGGTCTGTGGCTTCCTCACCAAAATGTAAAATTTAAATATATAAATGAATAAAAGGCTAGATGGACACATGAATATACATACACACATACATTTTATCTGGTGCCAGGACCAAGGCTTTATTACAGCTCAGAGCTCCACTTTCAGCATTTGTGGGCAGGCCAGGTTCCAAGCTTCTCTCCCCTCAATGCTGCCTGTGCAAAGTAGAAAAGTTCCTTTTTAAAGTTTCCTGTCTTATTAAAGAATAAATCGTAAGTATGCTAATAACTCTTTGTTAAGCCCTATCTTATGTAGCTGTTAGATATGCCATGCTTACAGGCACGTAGTACATTCTATGTCCTTGTACTTTAACCAAGTTATCTGTGCTGGACCTGCTCACAGGCATGTCCCAGCTCTCCACTGCTTTTACCTGTTTAGAAAAGTTTTGAGTTGTTAGCCAATTGGGTTTTAGTTTAGGTTGTGAGGTCTGACTCCAGCTGACAGAGATCAGACATAGCAGTAAGGATGACCCCAAATGCGTAAGGGATAAATTTGTGTGTTTTCCTTTGTTCATTGTACTCTCGTGACATGATGGCTAGCGAAGGTACCCTTCCTGCCAACCAGGAAGTAAAAATTGCATTGCTGACAGATCTTTTGTCTCAGTGCTAATTATTCTTTGTGGCACCAAGCAATCTGTTTCCAACAAAATTCCAGGGTTTGTAAGCAAGGACCCGCATATAGGGGCTCCTGATCCCTGAACTGAAAGTCACCTCTCCAGTACAACAGGTAAACTTGTTTGAGAACATGGGACATAATGACACCTAAGCTATCACTTCTTGGCAGCTTTGGATGATCAGGTCCTCGCCAAGGCTTGCCAAGGCCTGTCCTAGGAAATGTTCTTGGGCTTGATTTCATCCTCCCTGTTGAGAGAGTTTATTCCTTATAAGGTCCATCTCAATTCTCAGCACCACAGGACAACGTGTCTCTCCTCTCCTGTGCAATCAGTCAAAAATCATTTCATCAACCTCAGCTGGGAGCACAGCACTGCTGGGGCTGTGGACATTCAAAAGAGGTAAGATCTTAGGAATCTACCAGGAGTCTGATTGCTGGGGAACCAATCCATCCACAGCAGCAACTGTTAAGTGGTGGCACCTGCTGGCTGTAGCACTTAATAGGTAGGTGCGCATGGAGTCAGACCACCATGTACACAGACCAGCTCTGCCACTCACAGTAGTTGTGATCTTGGGCAAAACACAAAACCTCCCTGAGCCTCTCAGATTCTCACCCACTAGTACCCCCTCATTAAGCATGTTAGGAGGAGTCAACGTGATTGCCTACACAAAGGGCCTGGTACAGTGTCTGCCGCACGAGAGGTATCCGATACCTGCCAGCTGTTGTTGTTTTTCTGCAAATAAAGTGTAAGTCCCTTGAGGACAGGGACTGATGTCCATCACTGTCATCTGCCACCGAGCCTTTCACATAACGTATGCCCAAGAGTTTGCTGATCTGCTTTGAGGGAAGGGGCAACAAGAGGGGAATATAGTTTTATTGAGTAGGGTAATTTCCTCCAGGAAAGAAAAAACAGTGAATCTGTGAAACTTGGTACAGATTTTGAAAAAAACCTCTTTGTAAAATAGAAGTATTTTCAACTGCATGTATCCCTATTTTTAAATAGTTAACCAAGATTTGCATACCTGTAGTTTATTCTGGAATGTTTAGACAGGTATAACAGATAAAATCTGAAATAAGCAAAGTACGCTAAATATAATCTAGAGGAATCTGCCACAAATTTGTAGCATGTTTAGATGAACATTATCATGGATTTTTAAGGGAACATCCAGCATGAAACTTTCAGAAAATAGACCTGCTCCCTTGGTCCATATTGTCAGTCACCGACAAGGCTTCACTCCAGGCAGACAAAATGTCCCCACAGGCTGGTTCCCTGCCTGCCTTGCATGTGTGCCTGGGGCTGCTGCAGAGTGGTGCTGGGTGGAGCATCCCTGGCAAGCACGTGATCTGTGTCACCCCACTCCTGCCCAATGGCCAGACTGACCGCCATCATGGATGGCTAAGCTGGGAGGGGCCCTCTTCTGCTCTGACATTCCCTCACGCCCTGCCTTGCTGTTGTATAATGGAAAAGGGTGGGATTGAGGTTTAGGAGGTGACCTGCATTCATGTCCCAGCCCTGCCACTTTAAGCTATGTGAACTCGGTTGACTCAAGCTCTCTGAGTCTCACTCAAAAAAGGCCCTATATGTGTAGGTTTATAGATGGGAATGGTCCAGATGGTGTGAGGGGTCAGCTCCAGCTCTAAATCCTGGCGTTTTCTGGGATGTGGAAGAGCACAGTGAGAGGCAGGCAGCCCAGCTGCTGGCAGCACATGGCTAGTGGATGCCAGTGCCTGGAGCTCTCTCAGAGACCATACCCAGGTTCCCTGTATACCAGCTTCAGGATGTACACACACCATGGTGCCACCCCCATGTGTAGATGGCAAATATTCATTTGAAGTGTTACCAGAAAGGGATCCTGATCGGGACCCCAAGAGAGGATTCTTGGACCTTGCACAAGAAAGAATTTGGGGCAAGTCCATAAAGTGAAAGCAAGTTTATTAGAAAAATGAAGGACTAAAGCATGGCTACTCCACAGGCAATGCAGTGGCAAGGCTGCTTCACTGAGCACACTTAGAGTTATTTCTTGATTATATGCAACAAAGGGTGGATTCTTCATGAGTTTTCCAGGAAAGAGGTGGGCAATTCTGGAAACTGAGAGTTCCTCTCCCTTTTAGACCACATAGGGTAACTTCTTGATGTTGCCATGGCATTTGTAAGTTTCATCACACTGCCACATGGTAATGTATTATAATCAGCATATAATAAGCCGTGAAGATGGGCAGAGGTCACTTTCGTTGCCATCTTGGTTTTGGCAGGTTTTGACTGACTTCCTTACCTCATCCTATTTATCAGCAAGGTCTTTGTGATTACCACCTCCTATCTCATCCTGTGACTAAGAATGTCTAACCTCCTGGGAATGCAGCCCAGTAGGTATCAGCCTTATTTTACTGAGTCCCTATTCGAGATGGAGTCGCTCTCATTTGAACGCCTTTGACAGACTCATATAATCATATAACATATACTGAAGACCTTTTGCAGAACAAAGGGGACTGAGGGCTGTGCTGTGAGAGCCACAAAAGATGTGCACATCCAGACCCTAGCGCTCAGGAAAGTGTCCAAATGCCAGCTGTGCCTGCAACAGGCTGTGTGGCCTTGTGCACACTACAGCCTCTCTAAGCTGCTTCCTTGTCTGTGAAGCAAGGATAATAAAACTTATCTTACTTATTATAAAAAACAGAGGTAATATAGGTAAAGCTTGTTGGATTGTTTTTAGGATTGGATCTTTGTTAAGAAATAGATATTATATGTTAAACTCCTAGCATAGTGCCTAGCAACTGGTAGGCATTAAATGAATGGCAATTACTATTGTTATTTATATGCTATTGTCATTATTTTCAGTGTGGATCGGTGTTATAAGTGCTTCATGGAGAAATGGAGACCTGAAAGGGACTCTGAAGGAGGAGTGGCGCTCAGCAAACAGTAGATGATTTCAATCCAAACACCCATTTCCTCCCTAACTCAGGGAATACACGCATCACATCTCCTCCTGTGTTGCTAAGAGGCTACCCATATGTCTGTCATTAATTCTCCAGAATCCTTGGATGCATCCTTCTGCAGGGTTTTCTAACAGGAAATACAAGTCACAGGTTTTTTTTAAGTTAAAATTAAGGGCAGCACTCATACCCTTCTTCGAGCACATCAATCACACTGCCTCGTGAGCTACTGCTCTCCTGCTCTTTGAAAAGGCAAATCCTAATTTCTTTGTGGTGATCCAGATGGCAGTGAGAAGAATGACAGGGGTCTTGGTTATCTTTAATTTAATCTCTACCCTTCAATGGGGCTGGTGCAGGCTAGGACCATTTTACTGCTCCCAGAGGAATTTAAGGCATCTCTTTGATCACTAAAGGATCCAGATTAACATGCCTTCTTGGTTGGCAGGGAGACCCGCTATGAATTCTAGGATGTTAATTCAAATGCTTTCAAATTCTTACTTCTTACTTCGTATTCAATTAATTAATGCCATATATTTCACTGCAATCTTTTGCTTTGTATTTTCTATGGTCCTAATTTTCTCTGAAACTATAACATTATTTTAGGAGTTAATGAATTTGTAATTGGAGAAAGTGTTTGTACTTCTTTGGCCTCGTCTTTCCTCTCCTCCTGCTTCTCCTCCACCACAAAACCTTTATTTTCTAAGTGTCCATTCTTTCTGTAGGGAAAACCATGATGGTCATGATGACAATACGTTGAGTAATTACTATATGCCGGGAATTTGCTCAATTCTTCACTTATTTTATTTTACATAATCCTTTCTAAAACCCCCTGTCATAAGTAATATTATTATTCCACTTTATAGCTGAGACTCCTGAGGGTGAGAGAGGTCAAGTAATTTGCTCAGCGCAGTGGGTGGGTAGAGCTAGGACTTTAATCCAGAACACCAACGACTGTTCTCTTCTTCACCACTGCACTACAAATTTCTAGAGACCTTCATGAATTCTTTGCATTTGGTAGTCCAAATATTTATATTCCCAAAAGCCAAGTTGCTGCTCTTAATAAACAATTGCTTCCATGGAAGCAGTTACAAGCTGCCTGGAAGCAACTGCCCACAGTGGCTTTCTGACCTAGGTGTACTTGAAAACGAAATGATCAGCCATTGGCTGCATGGTTTTGTCCTTTTCAGAAACAAGGGAAAGGACAATGTGACTTTGCAAATATTTGAGGAACTACAGCTTGATATTTATTAGGATCGCAGAACAGTGCTGGGAATCCCCGGGTCTTCTCCTAAAAATACCTTAAAATGTTTTCCCTCAGAAACATAAAGCCCAGCTCTGGAAGTTTACATGTGTTGACTGCTCTGGACAACAGGAAGTGAAACAACGGAGTTGGAAGCAGGCAGGTGAGGATACAGGTACCGCTGGGTGTGGGAAGTCAGGAGTGCAGAGAAGGCGCCCGGAGAGACTTCCTCGAGGGCTCTTCAGAGGTAGGAGCAAGTGCAAAGGTGGTTGCAGAAGCTGAGGGATCATCTTTTCCTCAACATGCACACCCAGAAGAAGAATTTCAGAAGCTGCATGTGCTCTAAAGAAGAGCTGCTGCTCTCTGGGTCTCTCGGGCTCCACACTGCCTCCTAAGTTTCTGAACTTCTAAAACTTTTCCTCCCCTGTGAATAACTCAAAGCCTTCATTCTAAGGCAGCAGGTTTAAAGCACTTGCATGTGATTTGATAGGAAAGTCTGGGTGGATGGTGGTCATGAACAACCCCAACTATCTGTTATTTCTGCCTGGCAATGATAAAGGATGAAAGTAGCATGACCATGGCAGAAATAGATGGTTTAAAGTTAGGTTAAGTTAGTAGATCTCAGGTGTTGGCAGTTTCCTAAGCCTTCGAGGTTCCCAAACTAACATTTTCAGAACCAAAGGGGCAATATTCTATTGGTTACCACCTAAGAAGCGGGAGCAGTGTCTCTTGGAGGGTATCTGGTAATGTGGCACATATCATGGTGCCATGGTCTTTGGAATGATTGGGGAGTTTCCAACAAACATCTAGTGAAGAACACAGGGATATTAAACGTCCTGCAGTGATGGAGCACTCTGTGCTGTGAAGAATCACTCCAGCTAAAACGTCAACAGTGCCACTGGGCAAGTCCCTGCCCTCAAAGTGCTGCTTTACTCTGTACCAGGTCCGGAGCTCTGCACTGTCAATGTGAGCTCTATTTTCAGGAGACTTTGCTGAAAAAGGACGGATGACATCATCAGCATCATCCTCAACAAGTGTGTGTGTGACAGTCTGAGACATGGAAGGCAGGGTGCTGCCTAACGAAAGGCCACGAAAGGCTTTGAGAATGGAATGGACTCAATAACACAGCTCTCAGTCTGCTACATTTTCCAAGATGTTTGCACTTAACTTGCAGGGCCGGGCGCAGTGGCTCACACTTGTAATCCCAGCACTTTGGGAGGCCGAGGTGAGTGGATCAGCTGAGGTCAGGAGTTCAAGACCAGCCTGACCAACATGGAGAAACCCTGTCTCTACTAAAAATACAAAAATAACCGGGCGCGGTGGCGATGCCTGTAACCCCAGCTACTGGAGAGGCTGAGGCAGGAGAATTGCTTGAACTCGGGAGGCGGGGGTTGCAGTGAGCTGAGATTGAGCCATTGCACTCCAGCCTGAGAGACAAGAGCAAAACTCCATCTCAAAAAAAAAAAAAACAAAAACCACTTAGAAATGCAATGTATCCCCTTGCCTCTTTCTTCTTATAAATAAGGGTTTGCTCCATGAAGCCAGAAAAAAACAAACTTCTTACATACAAATTTCCATTAGCAGTTTCATATCAGTGTCGATCTTTTCATATGATGTGCTTTCAAGACTACAGGCTTCTCAAAATAATCAAAAGACCCTAGTGTACACAAAAGGTTGACAAGGCTCTGAACTCAAATATTTCAGTCTTATAATTTGAAGGGGATTTTGTGATGTTTTGACTCTAAATTTCACATATACAAAATTACACAGAAAAAATATTTAATTCTCAGACATTCTGAAATTGTTTTAAAAACACAAACTATTTACTATGGTCAAACATGCCAAAGGTAACTAGCCCTAAACACTCACATTTTCTTCAACTGCAAAACAAATGAATCAGTTATGGAAGAATAGTAGGTTTTACCATTTTAACAGCCTGCATTTTCTGAAAATTGATGTATATGTACACACCTAAAGACACCCTATTCTATGCTCCAGAGTGAGTTCTTATGCTGTGAGTTCTACCTTGAATGGCACTAGTGCTAGGTAGGATAAGAGCTACTCTGCTAACTCCTCCTCCCCAACCCCAAATGTCCATTCCGTGGCTCAGTTCTACTCCTCTGCATTCTTTTCCTTGCATATGCTACAGGAAAGGGGTCCCAATCCAGACCTCAAGAGAGGGTTCTTGGATCTCGCCCAAGAAAGAATTCAGGGCAACTCCACAGTGCAAAGTGAAAGCAAGTTTATTACAAAAGTAAAGGAATAAAAGAATGGCCACTCCATAGACAGAGCAGCCCCAAGGGCTGCTGGTTGCCCATTTTTATGGTTATTTTTTGATGATATGCTAAACAAAGGGTGGATTATTTATGCCTCCCTTTTTTAGACCATATAGGGTTACTTCCTAGACATTGCCATGGCATTTGCAAACTGTCATGGTCCTGGTGGGAGTGCAGCAGTGAGGACGACCAGAGGTCACTTTTGTCGCCATTTTGGTTTTGGTGGGTTTTGGCTGGCTCCTTTACTGTGGCCTGTTTCCACAGCAAGGTCTTTATGACTTGTATTTTGTGTTGACCTCCAATCTCATCCTGTGACTTAGAATGCCTTAACCATCTGGGAATGCAGCTCAGAAGGTTTCAGCCTCATTTTACCCAGCTCCTATTCAAGATGGAGCTGCTCTGGTTCACATGCCTCTGACACATAGACTCCTGACACTTCGCCTTTCACTTCTCACCTTTATTTAGGTTGCCTAAAACTGCATTTTCATTTCTGACCTCTCACCAAATGCCCAGTGTCACATTTAATATTGTCTAATGTGCATTTGACATGAAGGTCCTATTCCCTTCCAACAAATTCCCCAAACACCATCTCTCCCCTCTCCTTCCTAATTCTGTCAGTTTCTCTGACTCTCTCACACCTTTTCAAATGAGAGAAAATTGAGAAGAAAGTGAAAGTAGACTTCAGGACAACTTTAGCTCATAATGCCTTGTGTTATCAGCAACCCCCGCCACCACCCTATGACAAAATAAGAAACATCTCTGGGGCTAGATGCTTTGTGTATCCCCAGAATCCACAATTCATAAATGGCTAAGATGGTTGGGAAAGATGAAACTAAAAGCTAAAAATAAAATCCTAAGCTCCCCAACTAACGGAATGGACTCCCTCTTGTCCAAGGAGACCTCAAAAAATGTTAAAAACTGAGCCTTCACAGGACAGGAGGTTGGATACGGCTCATTATCCCCTTTCCCTTTTATGGCTTAGAAGGAACTGAGCAGCATTAATGTTAAAACAGAACTCGTAAGACTGACAGAGGAGACTCTTTGTGGCAATAAAATGCCAAATCATAAACAGGACCTAGGGCCATGCAGGTCAAGGGTTGAGTCACTCACCTCTACACTTAAAGAATAAACTGTGTTCTTTGCCACAGGTTTACCTTTTTCTCTAGCAGCTAAACAAGCACTGACCTGAAGATAAGCAATAGTAAAACAATTTGCAGCCAATGCCTCGCACTGACTGGCCCCTTGTTCCACAAGCCACAACTACAGCTTTGATTGGGCAAGAGACTGATCTCAGTAACTTTCTCCTGCTAAGAAGACCACCAACCACTGACCGACTCTGGCCAGTTTACAGAGGATGCACACTCAAGTGCCTTTGCATCCTAAACAGACCTTTTAACATAGAGGCCCTAATTGTAATACCCCTAGGTGAACACGGGTTGTATGTCACATGTATGTTTGTTCAATATGCATGTATCAGGATCACCTTCATGAATATTCATAGCTCCTCTTATAGCCTGTTGCTTATGTGTACTCTGTTAATCCATTCAGCTTAAATTCCTGTCTAAACTCTCCTTCTTCAGAGTGCCTGTCTGTGGTCTTGGTCAGAAGCTACACTTCCTAGCCTGCAGATGGGCACCTTACAGGCTATAACCCTTTATAAGAAATAAAGTCTCCTTCCAACATTTATACATTTGTGATTTTTTAGTTAATAAAAATGGTGATCTCAATCAAATTTCCTTTGCCAGGAGAGAGCAATAATTTGAATAATATATAACAAAGTGACAGAAATTCATCTCTAACCAGCTTAAACAAAGGCAAATTTTCTTAGTTGAATGAACTAAGAAGTCCAGGAGAGCCTGGACTTTGAGCACTGCTGGGTTTAGGTGCCAGACAATGTCATCGGAGTCCTGCCTTCTCCCTCTCTTTAGTGCAGCTCTCTTCTGGATTACCTCCATTCTCAGACCGGCTCTCCCCAGTTTAGTCAAAGACAACCACCAGCACTTCCTGCCAGCTTTGCACCACCACCAGGAGGAAAGCTCCAGTGTCCTGTTGTTTCTGCAAAAGGTCAGGAGCTGATGCTCATTTCCTCTGATTGGTCAACATGGCCATGCTCATCCTAAACTAATCAGAGATCAGTGCCCTCATTGGCCAGGTTTGGGTCTAGACTCCTAGAGCCAGTCACTAGGGTCAGCCCTAGGAAAACCACATGGATTGAGGATGGAGGAAGAGTGATCCTCTAAGGGCGGTGATCTGCTGGTGCCAGAAGAAAAAGAAGTGGATGCTGGGCTGGCAAAAATAGCAGGTGCTCACCATATTCCCTAATAATGATGCGTACACTATAGCATTGTGGTAAGAAATAAATAATATGGATTCAAGAAGTTTGAAAACCATAATGCAATTTTATCTAAAAGGGGTTTTATTGTTAAGCAGAAAATTCTACTTTTCGACATAAAAACTTAGCTAGATTGGGGAGGGAATGGTGGCTCCTGCCTGTAATCCCATCCCTTTGGGAGGCCGAGGAGGGCAGATCACAAGGTCAGGAGTTTGACACCAGCCTGGCCAACATGGTGAAACTCTGTCGCTACTAAAAATACAAAAAAAAAAAAAAAAAAATTAGCCAGACGTGGTTGCACGCACCTGTAGGCCCAGCTGCTGCAGAGGCTGAGGCAGAAGAATTGCTTAAACCTGGGAGGTGGAGGTTACAGTGAGCCAAGATCACACCACTGCACTCCAGCCTAGGCAATGGAGTGAGACTGTCTCAAAACAAAACAAAACAACAAAACAAAACAAAAAAGAACTTAGATAGATTGCGTTCATGCTACAACCAAAAGCGAGAGCCATCGCCCGTGCTGCTGGCTGGTCCAGCAGACTCCAGTGGCAGAGGAAAGCACCCTGGTTTTGTGGTGGGAAGAACCTTGGCTTTGAAGTCCTGCAAATGTGGCTTCTGGTCCCGACTGCATTTTCTATAGGCCATGTGAACTTGCACATGGCACTTAGCTGCACTTCCTTCAGCTGGAATGAGAGTAAATCATACTTTCTTGACACCCCATTTCTAGGAGGATTAAGATGTCATGTGCAAAGCATCCATGATGCCTGGCAGTGCAGATGAATGGTCAACAGATATTAGAAATATTAGCCCCTTCCCACTCCCCTGACTCCAGGACTCATTTTATTGCTTATTTACAATTGAAATTTCAATAACTTAAGGCATCTTAAACCTGAAATGTGGAACCTGGACCATATTATTTTTTAAAACAAAGAATAAAATTGAGTTAATCATTGCTCCATTGCCATTTAAATATTTTCTAAATATTTAAGATCTGAAAATAGAACGGGGGTCTTGCCTTAAATATCCATTAACCTAGGCAGTGAACTTTGGCTTCAAATATTGTTGGTATCTCTGTCATAGACACACCAACTCAAACAGCACACAGGCCAGACCTAGAGAGCAGGTATGGGATTACAAAATTATCTTCCCAAGGTACAAAAACTGCAGCTTTTAAGGAAAACCTGTGAGTCAGCAATGGGAGTTAGATGTGAGCAGGGAGACCGTCAGTGGTAAGGAAGGGGTGACTAAATGAACCAGCCTTCCTGGGGGGATTTGATGTTCGGTATGTATTTTGGGCAAGGTTATATGGGAGAGAGGACAGGAGTCATCAAGACTGTAAGCTGAGAGCTCTCCTCCTGAAGGAACTTGGGCCGCCCGGCACACCCCGATACCCCTTTCTGCTAATTGCTTCCTTCCACCCTCAAATCCCTCTTTGCTCCAAGAATCCTCCTCTCTGGGAGGAACATTTACTCACTTTAATCATTACTGCCACCTCTCCCACCATATTTGAAAATATGCATTCCCTTTTCTGCCTCCCCAGAGTTATAGAACCACAATGAGCCACCTTAGGAGGCCATATGATGCTCCCAGCATTTCCCAGGAAGTTTCAGGCCCCTCTGTTTATAAAAGCAGTAACAAAAGGAATGCAAGGTGCTCTTCAGCTTTGTCAGTATAAACAAGTTTCACACTGGCTGGATCGCCATCAGCCTGGAGTTTCCACAACCAGCACCAAGGCACCTCCTTCTGTGTTCTGCCCTTGGCTCAACCTGGCTGCCTACCTCCCACTGTGTCTCAGAGCCACACTCCCCTGTGGGCAAATTTCTGAGCCTGCAGAGGAACAGGCACCAGCCATACTACAGGGTTTATTCATCAAGAGTTTCAGACAATTTCTTAGTATCTCAATCAATTCAGCAGATAGCTATTAAGAAACTAGAGGGAGAGTTCACTCCAGATGCACTGAGGTGCAGTCTCCACATGAAGAAACTTCGAGCAGGCCCGCAGCTGCAGGAACAACAGCTTATGCCCCTCTGCGCAGCCACACCGGCTGCCCAGCTCACCAGCTCTAACTCTGTGCTCTAAGGAAATCTCCACTGAGTCCCGCACCTTAACTCAGTTTGGTGATGGGATGAGGAGGACACAGTGTGGGGCCTTGATAAGAGAAGAGCCCCCTCAGGCAAGCTCAGGCCACAGTGGCCGAAGGAGCCTTGCAGTTACCGACAGGCCACTGTGACTCACTGCCCCTCACTTGTGCTTTTCTGTCTGCAGTCGGTCGCCTGATCCTGCTCCATCATTCGCACGCCGACCACATGTCTCGAAGTTCCAGAGTCAGCAACAGCCGATCCTTTCCAGATCCCATGGGTTTGCACAGCCTACACCCCAAATTCTACCTTTCATTGTTCTCTGTTTCCTGTAAGGTTGTGTGTGGACCTCGCTTTCTGGCTAACTAGACTGGAAGCTCCTGGAAGGCAGGGGTCTCATCTGGGTTCTTTTTACCTTCTCAGCACTCAGCAGTCTGCTTGGAGCAAGGCTTATGGATCACTTGCTGATTGTTGCCAAAACATGGACTTGGCTAATTCTAGGTAAATCTTTAACATTCGAGGAGCCTGTGAGCAGACAAATGTCCAAAGGTGCTAAAGTTGTGTGATTCAGCAGATACGAACACAGACATGTTTGGGTCATTCCTTATTCCACAGCTGGTGCTCGGTCACCTGGGCCCACATCCTCCCAATAAACAACCTGGCTGAAGAGTAGGAGCTGAAGGGCTAAGAGGGAACTGCAGGCCCAAGGCCCAGGGAGGAGAGAGGGGAAAGCAAGAAGGGAGGGGTTAAGAAAGAGATTCACAAAGAGGAAGGCGGGGAGGCAGGCAGAGAGAGATTAGAGCAGAAGAGACAGAGAGGGACACAGAGAAAGAGGGAGAGAAACAGTGGAGCGCAAGAAAGGCCAGAGGGGCTGAGGGAGGGTGGTAGGAAGCTCAGGTGATCTGGGATCAGATCACCAAGCTGTGACTTGTCCTCATTATTGGGCATCTGCTGCGTGACAGGAATTGTCCTAGGCCCTGGACATACAGAGGTCAAGAAGGCCAGCCCATTCCTCAGGGAGTTTATATTCTAATGGAGGACTGTTGACAAATAACATACAGTAAGATGTGTTGAAGAAAAATAAAGCAGAGGCCAAGCATGGTGGGGGTCACACCTGTAATCCTGGCACTTTGGGAGGACAAGACAGGCAAATCACTTGAGCCCAAGAGTTCAGGACCAGCCTGGGCAACATAGCACGACCCTGCCTCTACCAAATATTTTTTTAAAAAATGATTAGCCAGGCATGGCGCTGCATGCCTGTAGCCCCAGCTAATCAGGGGGCTGAGGTGGGAGGATCACCGGAGCCTGGGAGGTCGAGGGTGCAGTGAGCCATGATCACGTAATTGCACTCCAGCCTGGGTAACAGAGCCAGAACTTGTCTCAAAACAAAACAAAACAAAACAAAATAAACAAGGAGGAGGTCTACTCTCAAGTAGAAGCAGAGCTTCACTTAGAATATTTGACTCCTCATCCAGTGCTCATGTAAAAGGCAAAATGCACCAGGCCATCAAGGAGGTGGTTTTATTCAGGGTATTGCAATAGGAAGAATGTTCAGAAAAGGGGAATGTCTCAAAGAAAAGGAAGGGGCCCTGGGGCTTCATACAGGCAGGTAAACAAGGGAATCTCACAGCACTCTCTAGGAAGGATGGAAGCAGTTCTTACTTGAAATACTGAGGGGCAGGATGGTCCTTTGAGGTTTCGCCATGCAACGTAAAAAGATGGGGGTATTTTGGAAAAGAAAAAGGTAGGGGATTTCTTAAGCTCAGGTAAAGCTTAACCTTATCACTAACATCCTGCCACCGCCATTATTCTAAACACTAAGTATGGTCCCTTTGCTGTGTTCATTTGCTTCTTACCTGCACTGTAACGTGGAGTCCTTCAGGCAGCACACAAGCCCTTTGTGATCTGATTTCTATCTGTTCCCAATTAGCTGAGATAGGGAAGCACACAGAGAGCACGTGAGAGGATCCTGTGGGCCAGAACACCCGCGCCTCTGCACACCTCCCGTTGGCCAGATCTCAGTTTCATAGCATCCTTAACTGAAAGGGAGGCTGGGAGGTATCATCTAGCTGTTTGACCAGGAAGGAGGAAATGGATGTTAGTGGTCACAGCTATCCAGCTTTGTCACATGTGCTATTCCCTTTCTCTTTATAAATGTCCATTTCCTTCCTCGCCCTTCTCTGATTAGATGGCGCCAGTGCACCCTCAGGTGATCTAAGTGTGCCTTCCTTTAGGAAGTCTTTCTTGACTGCCAGTGGGGTCAGCACTCCCTGAATTCCTCTGTAGCACCCAAAATGTTTTATAGCACTAATACCACTCACATTGTTCATTTTCTCATCAGTCCCCTACACGACACCTTTAGGTCCCTGACATTAGGAACGATGCCTTTTGTCTCTCTGTCCTCAATGCCTAGTTTTGTTTGGAACTCGTTAGGGGATGAATAATGTCTGTCAAATAAATGAATGGCTCCTGGATGGCTTCTAAATGGCCAGAATCTTTGGATGTGCTCCAGAAGGATAATTTGAGCCAAGAAAAAGACACAGAGGGTCCCACAGTCACGCTAATAGCTTTTATTTGCCATGTGCGACTGGGTAAGTTCTTACACTGGGACCCCTAGGAAGAAGCTAAGTGTTGTGGATGTTAAAGCTGCAAAGAGAGCTCAGGTGCCTTATTTTGAGCTCAGCCCACTGACCATCTTTACAGCCTGATTAGCCTTTAGAGAGAAAATAGCACTTTGGCCTCAAAGTGCTTTGATAAGGAAAGAGATTAGCACTTTGGTAGGGAAAGAGATTAACAGATGACCATTGTGTGAACTGGGCTAAGCCTGCAGCCAACTTGGAATGAAGGCGACAGGCTGGAATGGCTCCTTATTTACATGGTATATTGGTAAGCCAGGAAAAGTTACATAGTGACACACTCTGGTACAGCTTCTGTGATCCCTACATTGCTCCCAGCCAGTTTGAGTCAGGACCAAAGAGAATAAAATATTATTAACACAGGAGAGAAAGACTGAGTCATTTCCATAATGACTGGCTCACAGCAGGAATCATTACCAAGCCTGAGAGTGAGAAAATGGTGGTCTCTTTTTATGCGGAGTTACTGGCTGGAATCTCACCTTTACGACTTTTGAAGAAGGAATTATATGGTTCACACATCCGAGAACAAATAAAACAGGGAGACAACCTCATGGTGTGTGTGAGTAGTTAGACAGCAATGTGACCAGGACCCAAGGCCTCAGGGGTGGACAGCAGAGTGGGTGGTGATGTGGAGGGCCTGGGGAGCTGGGTGTCTGCAGCTCTTGGGCCTGACAGGGTCCCCTTGCCACCTCCAATACTCACGTGTGAGGTTCATTAGGGCCAACTGGGTGAGAAAAAGGAACAGAACATACATTTTACAACTTTGAATGGTTGACTTGGGCTGTGTAAGAGGTAAACTCAATGAAATAAAGATGAATCATGCCTTTTGAATCCTATGCCTTTATTTACGTTCTGGTGCCTCTTTTCCTGGTTGGCCTGGTTCCTATCCAAGCGTTTTTAGGGCCATGAAGGGTGTCTGAGGGCAAACAACAGGCCTCCTTAGGGGCACTGTGGCCTCAGGACCTTAATTCCCAAATGCCTCTGTTCTCTTTAGCTGTCCTCTCAAGAGGGGAAAACTGCTGCACTCTCTCTTCTGTGGAGTTGTAGGTATGTGCCTGCATTAAGCAGGAATGTTGAACTGCTCGGATGATAACGACGATGACAGCTAACTGTCATTGAAACTTACGACATACTAGGCACTAACTTAGGGGCTTTGCATGCAGGATCCTGTTTAAACCTCATAATCACTCTATAAAATATGTACTAGATACACTCATCGTTTTAGATGGGAAACATTCTGGTGGGGAAGATTATGAGAAATTCAGCTCCAAAACAGAATCACACTGACAAACCCACGTAAAAGTCCTGGCAAGGATGTGTTTCTGAGTTCCATCATCACTAGTGTTTGTGCCCTGAGAGCCAGCACAGGCTCTTTCTTCAAATTTCATTTCAAATTGTATCACTTTTCCCTACCTCCACTGTAATCACTTTAATCCACTTACCATCACCTCACTTCAGTTACAAATAATAACAAATATTTTTGTGCTATTCTTGGGTGCCAGGTGTTGTTCTAGGCACTTTACATGTGTGTTATGCCTCAAACTTCATGGTAACCCAGCAAGGTAGGACTCGTAATCAAGACCACTGCATTGCACAGCTCTAAGTGGTACTGTTCACACTGTACTCATGGGACTCCAGGGGGAGATTCTGGAGTTGTGCAACATGGTAACCGTATTATCATCTCCATGTTATAGTTGAGAGAAGTGAAGAAGTGCAGGGGAGTTATTTAATGTGTCCATGCTCACACTGCTCATCAATGGCAGAGACATGCTTCAAACCTTGGCAGGCTGGCTCCGGAGCCTTCCCCGCTGTGTTACACTGCCTTTCCAACCCTATACAAGCTCCCTGGTTGGGGCCTCGGCTCTTGCCTTTCTGTATTCTCCGGTGGCTAAAGTGATCCTTTTAAAGCACATAAACAACGTAATGACTCAAAACCCTCCAATAGCTTCCCAACAATCCTAGAATACAGACTGAACAAACTTCATAGCATGTCCCATGAGGCCCTATGTGATCTGCCCCCACCCCATGCCTCCAGGATCCTGTGTGACAACCCCCAGCTCACTATGCTCCTGCCCTCCTGATCTTTTCGTTTTCCTGAGACCAGGCCAAGCTTGTGCTCACCTCAGGGCCTTTGCACATGCTGTTTCCGCTGCCCCTGCCCCCGCCCCTGCTATCCTCTGCCTGGATCCTCCTGTGGGCCTCCTCCTCACCTCATTCAGGACTCTGCCCCAATGCCACCTTCTCCAGAGAGGCTTTCTTGATCTTTCCATGTTAAATAGCCTCCAACACACTCCCACCATTCTCCATCCCTTTAGCCTCCTTTGTCTTTCTTTGCAGCACGTAATAGTACTCAAAATTATACTATGGATTGACTAATGTACTGGTGTATTCACCCTTGGATGTAAACAGGGACTTTTTCATGCTCAACATTGAGTCTCCAGAGCTGGAAGAGAGCCTGGTGCAAGTTGGAGCTCAATAAATACTAGTTGAATACATGAATAAGCAAAGCTCCTGGAGAGCAGGGCTACCTCTGTGCCAGCCCAGGGGACAGACACCATCAGTTCTCAGTAAACACTAAGAAAGCAGGGGAGGATGGGGAAAGGAGAAAGAGGACAGGGAGGGGAAGAAAAGCATTATTCAGATTTCAACTTGACAATACTTAGTGTTTCTTTGGTGCTGAACACAGTGACACACATCTCATTTAATTCTCACATCCTGTGAAGTAGGTAATTTTAGCAAGAGAGGGAAAATATAAGGATGGTGGGCAGAAATGTATTTGCATCAATTCCTTGATGCAGTCTTTACTTACCACAGAAAAAGGCTACCATTAAAGATATGGACTTTGAGGCCAGGCACTGTGGCTCACGCCTGTAATTCCAGCACTTTGGGAGGCCGAGGCGGGTGGATCATGAAGTCAGGAGTTCAAGACCAGCCTGGCCAATATGGTGAAACCCCAACTCTACTAAAAATACAAAAATTAGTCGGGCGTGGTGGCATATACCTGTAGTCCCAGCTAATCGGGAGGCTGAGGCAGGAGAATCGCTTGAACCCAGGAGGCGGAGGTTGCGGTGAGCCAAGATGGTGCCACTGCCCTCCAGCCTGGGCAACAGAGTAAGACTCCGTCTCAAAAAAAAAAAAGATAGGGACTTTGAATTGCTTATCTTCATGCAACTCAAGCTACAAGAATTGTGCGTGTGTGTGTGTTTTAATGATTCAAAAGCATTAATCATATAGGCTAAATAATTTGTGTTTATTTTTGCTGTATCTTCAAGATAAAGGATTTATTCTACCATCCACTGTTTCCTCAATCTAGCTTTTAAAATTCCCCCACATATTGATTCAGTTCATGGAACACCTGTGAGTTTCCTCTGCAATTGCTGTGTCAGTTTTTCTGCGGAAGGAGTCCGAGTTTTTCTAAGAATGTGTCCAAACTAAAATACCATTTTATAACAGCATTAAAACAACATTTTAATCACTTGATCATTTTAATCACACAGCTTGCAACATTAAAAATCTTCATAGTGTCCTCATCTGAAATTTTGGGGACCCCTGACAAAAATATATTTTTTAAGCTCTCTCTCCTTATTAAGAGAAGGTACTCTTCAGTGAGTTAAGTTCCTCCTCATCTAGCAAGACATCGGCTGGTTATTCTGTGGTTAAACCTGAATTTACGCAATAAGGATGTGGCTACTATTACAGAGTTGTGCAAAACAGGGGAATCTTACCAAGTCTGGGCTTCTAGCAGGGTCCCAGTTTATGCGACAAACACCAATCCAGCAGCTCCCTACACCACTGAGCCAGCTGGCAAACCTGACTGGTCCCTCCAGTCCTCCCTCTGCGTACCAGCAGGACCTCATAAATTCAGGTTGGGGTTGGAATTAGGATTCATGGTCACCCTATTGTAGCTCAGACTCACGCAGTGCTGAAACAGCTCCACAGGCTGCTTTCCAGAGGTGTCCGGGCTCTTAAAGGGCTAGTAAGACTCAAATAATAGCATGGCCGTGGCCAGAGACATTTAACCCCTGGAAATCGTCAAGGCTAATGGAAATGGTAAACAGGTGCCAATTCTGAGCGATATGTTAGGGCTGATTTCTTTCTCTGTGTCCTGATGAAGGGAAAGGCAATTTGCATGTTCTGTGAAGCCGGTTCTCAACCACCACAGTGGCTTGGGCACTAAGTTTCATAAGAAGAAATTTAGGGGAGAACTTTTCCCCTTAAAACCTTCCTACTGCATCTGCCAGAGTTATCTCTTCACATACACAGCCCCTCTACATGTTATTTAAAACTTGTAAGTGCTCTCAATGACTCACTCCTGATCAACTATATGGCTAGGGTGAAGTTGGGCATGAGCAGGTACTTTGTAGTGAAATGAACTACCATTTGTATAACATGTTATAGTTTATGATATGGCTTCATCCCCAGCCCTGGGCTGGGTATCATTATTACCATTTTTGTTAGCGGGCAAACCCAGGTGTAGAGGGCTGATAACTTGTCCAAGATCATACAAGGAGATGAGAAAGAAATGGAACTTGAATTCTGATCTTTGGACTTCACATTACAAGCAAGCAAGACGAATCAAAGCCAGCTTAAGCGAACCCAGCTCTCTCTGGGGTGGAGAACCTGTACTGCCAACACCAGACAGAAATACCACACTTTACAAAACATTCTTGTCCCGGAAAACATACCGAGAGTACTTATGGCTAACAGAATTAGAGGATGATGACAAATAGGTCCACTGAGGACAGGGGTAAACACCCGGCAAGCTTTGGTAGCCTCAGAGGGCAATGCATCGGAATGATCTGATAACTGGCTTTCATAATAATGCTCTTAAATCAGCAGGGCAAATGGGATCTGATACTGCATTCTTGTTTCCCAACGCAGCGGGTTAGCTGGAGATTTGGAAGACTTTTACATCAAAAAAATGTTTAACACAAACACTAAGAATTTCAAGAGACACTATTTAAATATGGGAATATTTCATTTATCTGAAATGCCTCATCCTCTGATGGTCCCTGACAAATGGGATGCTACTGTAGAGATCTGCTAACCTTTCAAATCCAAGTTCCAGCACAGTATTCAAAGTCGCAGTTTTAAACAATGAAAAAATGTACAGTTAAACTTCTGACAGCCCTATATTGTTTCAGTCTAGGAAAATGAAAATAAAGTCTTCTTTCACCCAGTGAGCCTCTAAAATTTCCAAATCATTGGTAACAGCTGAAATACTGACATAACTTGCTGCTTTTATGAGCATAAAACATTTTACTTTTTCCAGTCTCCCATGCACCAGATTTTCAGTGAGTACCAAAAAACTAAACATATTTTCCAGAGTAAAATGTAGCATATTCCCAATTCTTAAGGTTCCTCAGAGGATTAAACCCTCTTTAATGGACAGGAGAACTTGTTCTAGTAAGTTTCTGAGATACCGGAACAGTGTAGATGGAAATGGCAGAGAACGTGAGGGATGCAGTTGCCACCACCCAGGGTCACCCTCTCAACCTCCCCATTTCCTCCAGGAGAGGAGGTTGGCTTTCCAGGTGCCCTGGGCTGGGGCAGAGGAAGCTCTTGTCCCTCCCTGCCCAGTGCTCTGCTCAGTTACCATTCAGCTGAGGCTGCCCTGCTCCTGGGAGCCAGGCTAAGTCTAACCCACAGAGAGAGAAGCCGTATCCGGAAAAGTCTCTGGAGGCTCCTCCCCAGTGACCTTGGCTAGCGACAGCCTATTCATATGGGAACAGAACTGTGCTCATTCCACACTTTGAGTTTTTCCTATGGAGATTTGTCGTCATTTAACTATAGAATGTCTGTAAATGGAAAACTGAAAATGCTGATAATAAGCCCTCTCTGTTGGTGACTTGTATTGGTGTTTGGCCCTCTTAGAGAATGTCTGCTGCTCTATATTATTTAAAAAAAAAAAAAAAAAAGGACAGAAAGGGAAGCTTATTGTGTCACTTCCTTTCAAAAATTGTTGATGACTTTCTCCTTTCTACATCATAAAGCCTGGGGTTCTTATTCTAGTATGTAAAGCCTGCTGCAAGCTACTTTCCTTCAAACTACTTTCCCAGGTTTTTCTCTCATCTCATTCCACCCCATCTTCATGCCCATGTCCCCTACACACACACACACACACACACACACACACACACACACAAACACACACACACACACACACACACCCCACAGCCTCCAGTGGTTCGACATTAATTACTTTTCCTCAGGCCATTTCTGCTCTTCTTTTCTTTCTTTGGGAGTGCCCTTGGACCATTTTCCCAAGTTATGCTAATCAGTATTCCAACTGCTCCTCAAAGCCAAGCTCAAATGCCTTCTCTCTCCTGAATGTTGCCCCCACCCCCTCCTCTGACTGCCCATCTCACTTTACCCTTCCCAGGGCCTTGCTTCAGAGTTATCCGTGTACATATCTGTGCTCTGGAAAGGTACGGCCCTGTCCACTCAAGTCTGCATTCCCCGGGGCCTATCTGGGGTCTTGCATAAAGTCTTTCCTGCTGGCTGGAATGTGGCAGGGATTGCGGGAACTGGACCATAAAGCTGAGAGCGACGAGACAAAAAGGGCTCGGGTTCTTCCACTGCATAAAATTGTATAAGCTCTGAATTGTCTGTTGACAAACTTCTTTCATATGAAAGAGAAACATAGTTCTATCCTATTTTAGTCATTATTACTCGGTTTCTCTGTCACAGGTATCCAAACCTAAACCAAACAGAAGCATTCCTGAGCTCTGATTTCTTTCTATGAAAATTCCAATGTCATAGTTACTCCAATTATTAAATGAAACATCTCTTTTAAAGTGCTCTTTAAAAGACTCCTAAAGTTATAGCTTGACACATAGGCGTGGTGGCTCATGTCTGTAATTCCAGCACTTTGGGAGGCCAAGGCGTGAATCGCTTGAGCCTAGGAGTGTGAGACCAGCCTGGGCAACATGGCAAAACCCTACAAAAAATACAATAATTAGCCAGGCGTGGCGGCACGCAGCTGTGGTTTCAGCTTCTCAAGATGCTGGAGTGGGAGGATCACCTGAGCCTTGGAAGTTGAGGCTGCAGTGAGCCAAGACTGTGCCACAGTACTCCAACCTGGGCGACAGAGTGAGAGACCTTGTCTCAAAAAAAATAAAAATAAACAAATAAGTAAATAACTTGTACAGTTGCAGCTTGACACCTGGATGTGATCAGTAAATACCTTTTTTCTAACTCTTTTCTGTGCCAGCTCAGGCTTTAGAGATTTTGCTGTGACTTTTCCCAGGGGGCTTTAACATGTGTGTTCTCTCCAGAGTTCTTCTCCCGGTTGACTGCAAGACACAGCATCTGGTGGAGCTGAAACAGCAACAGCTGTTACTCATGGAGAGCTTGCCATGCGCTGGGCCACGCAGTCACTTTACACGGAAGATCTTGCCTCATTACCATGACTGTGCGGTGTGAGGTGAGCGACACCCTCATTTCGCTGAAGCAGAACCTGAGATTTCAGGGGGTGAAATGCTTGCCCAAGGTTACACAGCTCATCAGCAGCAGTGCTGGGATTCAGATCCAGGTCTGGCTAGCCCTGGAATCCACGCCTTGGCCACACTGCCGCCTCTGCTGCAGGGCAGAAGGCTTGGGGGGGCAGGAAGCCTTCCTGGCTGCTCACCCCACTTCCGCCTCTGCAATCACCCAAACTGACATCAGGACCTTCTTCCAGCCCCTCCTTCTCCCCCTTTCTCCACAGAGAGCAGAGGTGTGTTCATGAATTTGCTCTCCCCAGGCCCTTGAATTTTGTAAGAAGTATTGCAGAAAAATGTTTTCACTCATGGCTGAGTTTGAGACTGTGTCCTCTTTCTAGTGATTTTGATGCCGCTGTGTAAACATTCCTATGAGTTGTGTGGTTTTGTTTTAAATAATTTGAAATTATTGGAATGTAAGAATCAGCATTCGGAAAGTTTATGTAACAGGATATTAAGTTGAAGCTCTGAGGAGGCACAAAACACAGCATGTTTGTAATTCCAGACTAAGGTGTCAAATCTCCATGTTTGTTTCAAAGGAAATTCAGAGAACCTGCTCCATCACTGTGTAATTTTCTCACTGCTTAGAGAATAAAAAGGGGCCAAGAGGGCCAGCTGTGGTGGCTCACACCTGTAATCCCAGCCCTTTGGGAAGCCGAAGTGAGTGGATCCCTTGAGGTCAGGAGTTCGAGACAAGCCTGGCCAACATAGCGAAGTCCTAGCTCTACTAAAAACACAAAAATTAGCTGGGCATGGTGGCACGTGCCAGTAATCTCAGCTACTCGGGAGGCTGAGGCACAACAAGCATTTGAACCCAGGAGACAGAGGTTGCAGTGAGCTGAGATCACACCACTGCACTCTAGCCTGGGTGAAGAAGTGAGATTCTGTCTCCAGAAAAAAAGAAAAAAAAAGCCAAGAGGGTGGTGAGGAGAGAGGATTCTGTGAGGAGGATTTATCCGGAGAATGCTGTGCGGTGGGCCCACCCCCTCTATTCCCTGAGGCAAGGAAGACTACCTGCTTCCTTGGCCCCAAAGAGCTTCGTATATGCTCCCTATAATTGGGGACCAAGGCCTGACTCCCACCTGGGATCCCACAGGATGAGAGCTGGACCGACCTCCTGCTTTGGAAGCCAGGTCAGCAGACTGCTCTCTTGGCAGGGCCGGGCAGCAAGCTTAGTTTGTGGGGGTGAGGGCTGTGCTGTGTTGCAGCGATGGACTATAAGGAAAGGGACCCTGGTCATCATGGATGTTGTCCTAAGAGCCTCCTGCAGTGGCTGAGAGATCCCCACAGCGAGAAGTTGGAGGTAAATGCTTGGGACTGAAAAAGGAATGCCAGGAGTCCCTCAAAACAGAGATGCCTTGACTTGGGTCCAACAGCACTGTTGAGGGCACTACCTGCTGGGGAACCTGAGAATTGCTCATGAAAGTGCCCCAAAGGATGGAGGACCAGCTTTAGATGACAGGCACTAGAGGGTGAAGCCAGCTAATGACAGTCCCAGTTGAAGTAAGACTTCCCTTCTTCCCTCCCACGGGCCAGCCCCACTTGGAAGAAGCCAACCAGACCACCACGCAGTCCTCCACAGTCAGCTGCCAGCCCTCTGCAGGCCCGCTGTGGAAGATGTTTGACATCTTATCAGGATCTGAGTTTTGATTGCTCTCTTAGACTGGACTTTCTAATTGCTGAAATAAGTCAATATTTGCTGCTTTAAAAGACCCTGGAATTGTCCCTTACCTAAGAGTAAGCAAAGCATCTTGAAGCCTGCTTGGAGTTCTCATCCAACAGCAGGGAGAGATCACCAATAGTAAACACAACATTAAGGAACATGAAGGAACGGTGGGAGACTACAAATAAAGACATGTGTTGATTACTTTAGGATTCTGCTTGTCCAACATGCAGCAACTCTTGTTTTTATGTGGATGCTCGCACAGACATGGCTGCATGGCAGCAAATCAGGAGAGTCTCCAGTGTCATAGCAGAGGGAGCTGCTTTGAATTTGAGGTGACAAGGAGTAATGTGCCCCCCCAAGTCAAGAGAGGAGGTCGATCTGTGAGAGCCTCCACCTCTTTTGTCCATTGTTCCTTTGGGCCAAGTTTGTTCTAAGCCACAAGGTCCAGCAAGCAGCCTCTGTAGCTGCTGGTGGCTACACCCAGGCTCCTTCAAAAGCAGACCTGGGGCCGGGCGCAGTGGCTCATTACCTGTAATCCCAGCACTTTGGGAGGCTGAGTGAGGTGGATGACGTGAGATGAGGAATTTGAGACTAGCCTGGCGAACAAGGTGAAACCCCGTCTCTACCAAAAATATAAAAATCAGCCAGGCATGGTGGCATTCAACTGTAATCCCAGCACTCAGAGGCTGAGGCAGGAGAATTGCTTGAACCTCAAGGCAGAGGTTGCAGTGAGCCGAGATTGCACCACTGCACTCCAGCCTGGGTGGCAGAGAGAGACTCCATCTCAAAAAAAGAGAGAGAAGTAGGCCAGGCTCAGTGGCTCATGCGGGTAATCCCAGCACTTTGGGAGGCTGAGGCGGTTGGATCACCTGAGGTTGGGAGTTCAAGACCAGCCTGACCAATATGGAGAAATTCCGTCTCTACTGAAAATACAAGAGCAACAAGAGTGAAACTTCGTCTCAGAAAAAAAGGAGCAGACTTGGGCCAATAACTCTGAAGTCACTGACATAATAGTCCTGAGAGCATTCGAGGTTATGAACCGGGAACTTCAAAGTGTTCACCGACGTCCCTCCTGCAGAGCTTTCCAGAGCTTCCCCACTTGGAGGACTGTGTGTTCCTTCTTTCTCTGTAGGGTATAAATCTATCCTTTCCTTGGAAGAAGGAACCCTATGCCTCTGACTTGCATTCAGGGAAAGGTCATGAAAGGAATCACTGCTCTTCCCAAATGCCTTGGCTTATAGCTGCCTCATTGTCTCTGTTCTACATGACAGACTTCCCTCTGGGCTACCACTGTGACCGCCACCACCAGGTAGCCCCTGGGGCTCATTTGGACAGGGCACCTGGACAGGCGTGAGCAAGACATTTATCTCACCTGAAACAGCGCATCTTCTAAAAGTTAGGTTAAAATAAAACAGAAATAAACTAGGAGTACCCATGGAAGGAGCTGCAGAGCACAGGGCTGCTATTTGGGAATCACCAGCAGCCTCTGGCCATACATGGACTGCACTGTGGACACAGCTCCTCACTGTATTTCAATAACCCTGAAGGACCACACCCCAAACCCAGTTTTCAGTCCAGCAGGACAGAGTTTGGGAAAGGAGGAAGGAGTCCATGCTCCTCCCAGCTTAGATAATAGAGTTGCTTGGATACTCTTCTGGAAAGGCAATGTTTTTACAGTAGGCAAAAGACTGTAACTGAGCTGTCCATCCACAGGTATCATTCTTCAGTCTCTCTCATCATTTTAAGTGACTACACTTATTCATTCAACAGACATCTACCAAGCACCTGCTGGCCAGGCCTGTAGATCTGGAAATAAATAAGGTATAGCTTTTGCCTCTAAGGCAGTGATCCCCAACATTTTTGGCACCAGGGACTGGTTTTGTGAAAGACAGTTTTCCAAATTTTTTCGTGGACAGCAAGTGGGGATGGAGAGATGGTTTGGGGATGAAACTGTTCCACCTCAGATCATCAGGCAAGAGTTAGATTCTTTGAAGGAGCACGCAACCTAGATCCCTTGTGTGTGCAGTTCACAGTAGGCTTCGCTCCTGTGAGAATCGAGTTCCGCTATTGATCAACAGGAGGCGGAGCTCAGGCGGTAATGCTTGCTGTGTTGCCCGCCACTCACTCCCGCTGTGTGGCCCAGTTTCTAACAAGCCACAGACCAGACCCCTGCATGCACTGAGGAGCTCACAGTCTAATGGGGCAGACAGTTGCGTACAGAGAAGGTCTGAAGGATAATGTGGCACATTGAGCTCCCCAGAAAACTGTCTCTGAGACAGTTGAGCATCCAGCCTGTCCTTGGGTTCAACATCTGTGGAAGGAAGAAGGAGGAAGTAGCGTGGGCAGAAATCCTGAGCTGTGATACAAGCTTGATGAAGGCAACCCCATAGGGGGCTCCGGCCTTTCAGAGCTGTCCTGGGTTAAACAGAGGTAACCTTCACATGCTATACCGATTCATCACTGGGTGTGGGCCATCAGACACGGGCCTGATGAGGGCAGCTGGGGGTATCCCTGAGGAGCTGACAGCTGAAGTCTATCTACCAACAGCACTCTAGCAACTGGGGTGACAAGTCCTGCGATAAAGGAGGATTCGGGTGGCACATCACAGGCCCACATGCCATGCGAAGTGCCCTAGAGAAGGAGGAGGAGCAATCAGCTGCTGGGAAGACTCGTGAAGGCTCTGCTGGAAGGTGTCTTAGAGAATGAGAAGAGCTTTCTGGGCAAGAAAAGGGGGCAGTAAATTTGGGTAAGGGGGATGTGGGCTGCCGTCGCCTGCTGGTTGAGGAATGGCATCCCGAGAGGCAAGCAGAAGAGCACAGTTCACTCCTCACCCCACCGTGCACCGGCTGCACCGCGGACACAGCAGTGTCCCCCATGAAGACTTGACTCGACCCCATTCCAGAAGCCAGGAAGCCTCGGTATGTTCCCAAAATACTCGATGAGCATAGTAGTGTGGATAAACATTTAGTAAGCTGCTGTGGCCAGAAAGTAATCCAATCATGATCAGCTGGTGAGCAACTCAATCAGATTTTTAAATTGGCAAATATTTAATTGTTAATAAACACCAGGACCTGGCTGGCTGGCTCCCTCACTTCCTTCCCAGAAGTCTGGAGGCTGCAGTGCATGTGGAGGAAAGGGTGCGTGGTTTAAACTAGACAGAACCAGAACCCAGGCCTGACTCAGCTGCTCATTTTCTGTGTGATCTTGGCCTACTCGCTTCACCTCTCTGAGCTTCAGTCTCCCATCCGTAAAACAACTAACACTTCCTGGGGTGCTGTGAGACCCGACTGAAATAGCACATATACAACTACACTGTATATACTGGGTCCCTGTTACCAATTTGCTGCCTGGGACAACTCACCTGAACTGCAGGAAGGACTTCAGCCTGCTTTAAGGCCACCATTGCTCTCTGTCGCTTCGTCTTGAAATATACCATGACCATTAGCATAAGCCTGAGGACACTTTTGTGTATTCACAGTCTGTCCAGACAAAGCCACAAGCCAGTAATGAATAAGTGGCCTCATTCTTTCTCTTCTTGCTAGCTCTAGACTGAGCTTAGAGATGGTTGCTTAGTGACAGTATTCACTCATCTGAGGGATGGACGGGCCAAGACTGCCCCTTCCCACCGGGGAGGAAATGCTACCATGCCAATCAGAGCTCTTGGTTCTGAAGAGTATTTGGCTGATTTTTCCCGAAGGGGGTTTTATTCTGAAGGAGGTAAACTGGAGACCTTTCTCAGATGGTAATTGTTGCTGAGCTGAAAGAAGAGCTGTGAGACGTGGGGCTGGGGCCGGGGTGGATGGGAGCTACAATCTGGGGCTCCTGCCCACTCTTTTCATGAAGCCTGATCATTCCGGAACAGGATGACCAAAGTGGGGCTGCACAAACAGGCCTCTGTTTTATACTTGGCAGGGAGAGCCTGTGACCCCTTTTTCTCCTTTTAAGTTTTTCTAAGTCCCAATCATTGTGCTGACACCATAATGGGATCTAGGCTCCTGAGCCTCTCAGAACTGAAGGTGAAAGAGGTGAGTCAGAGCACTGTAAATTACAATGGCATCACAGTTCCCCTGGAGGTCAGAATTTCTGGACTATTCCCAGTAAGCTGGTTGCTCTGGCATCCCAAAGATGTATGGGCTCCTGTACTCTCTGGAGGGGACACACTGCTTATTCCTTCAGCCTGCAGCCTAGATTCCAATTGCTTTTGCAGGTGGAAAACAGTGAGTCCTTGAGGGTCAGATTTTCTATAAAAAGTTGGAAAGGCATGAGCTACGACATTTTAAGAAAATATGATTTCCTCAGGAAGCAGCTTCCAGTGCTTTTCAAGGTGGAAAACAATGAAAGCAACAGAGCTAGTCATATGAGTCTGCTTCTTTCCAATTCACCTCACAGCGCAGGTTCCCAGTAAGAGGAGGACTCTTTTTAAGATTGACAAATGGGAGAAATCAACTTCTGTGAACTCAGTAGAAAACAACAACAACCATAAAGTGTTGAGGCTGGGTGTGGGTGGCTCACGCCTGTCATCCCAGCACTTGGGGAGGCCAAGGCTTGTGCCCAGGCATTCGAGACCAGCCTGGCCAACATGGCAAAACCCATCTCTACAAAAAATTCAAAACTTAGCTGGGCATGGTGGCACATGCCTGAAATGCCAGCTACTCGGAAGGCTGAGGAAGGAGGATTGAGCCTGGGACACAGAGACTGCAGTGGGCCAGGACAGCTCCACTGCACGCCAGCCTGGGCAATAGAGTGAGACCGTCTCAAAAAAAAAAAAAAGCATTCAGTTGTGCAATGAAATCTTGCGTTGAAGACAGATGGAAAGAGCACTGGGAGAGGTTCCGGAGGTGGTCCTGGCCACAACAGTGCTGCCCTCCAGCAAGCCTGGGTGAGGCACCTCTGTCTCCTCCCATACAGGAACAGAATTTACACCCAGCCCTGGTAGATGCTAGTCTATTGGTCAGTACCAGGAGAGCTGAAACGCTCCTGAAGTTCACAGCTGCTGTGTCAGCCTTTTTTTTTTTTTTTTTTTTAATGCCCAATAGCTGGCTATGCAGAAATCAAAGAATAATTTGTACGGGTGTTGAACCTTTTCTAGTTTCCTTTTACCACCCACCAGAAATCTAAAATGCCTTCTTGAGGAATTCCCCTCTACGCCATTCTTACAAATGCAAAGGAGAAAAACGGTGTCAGAGAGAAATAAGATTGCTACTAGGTGTCAATGACCTGGATGGCCCACAGCAAGGAAAGAAAGCCCTCTTCTGCAAACTGTGGGCCAGAATTGGAAAAGAGGAGACTGAGTAATTACTTCAGTCCGGTAATTTAGAGACCTGAGGACTGCACTGTTTGTAGTGTTGCTGATCAGTTACGGAGCCCCATTAGCATGGACAATCCACAGGTGCAGTCATCTGAGATTCTCCCCGCCTGGGCTTTAATCACTCCGTGGAAGGAAGGGAGGATCACATGCATCTAACTGTTCTGGCTTTGCTCTTCTGGGTGCAACAAGCAGATGACAGTAACGCAAACACAATGGAGGTTTATTATGAGGAAGGCACAGAAACCCAGGAAAAGAAACTGAAATTCAGAAAACATCCTCAGCTATTCTTTATCGCCCTTCTACCTTTTGCTGTGTTCTTCCCTCTGCTCAGTCTTATTTGTGTCTCTTGGCTGGCGCTTATCTAGGATTTTACTTCCCTATAACTTCCGATGTCGTGAACGTGGACCCGGCAGGCTCCCAGCTTTATCTGCTTCTGAATGTCCCCACTTTTGAGTTGGTTCCTAGTAATTTCATCCACTTGATACTTGTAGTTGCATTCCTGGACAAGTTTATCATTTTGAACTAGGTCATGTCATAAGTGCCTGGGCGGCCTATACTTCACCATAGGTCAACAGCACACCCCAGGTCATTTCCTGGGGCTGGAGGAGCGCTCTAAGGAGAGAGGGAGGGCGAGAAAGAGGATTCTGCACAGCAGATGTGCTGAAGGGTGGACCTTCCAGCAGAAGCGACTGAGGTATGGTGTTTAATGTAGGGTCACCCCTTGGCTCTGGCTGACCCAGACAGCCCCAGTGTTTGGCAATCTCTATTAGAGAGGCAGGCATACCAAGAAATTATTTTATTAATATTTTGCATGAAATCTGTTTCATGTTCAAGATGACAGACAGAGATGAATGATGAAGAACTTTCAATACTCAGTGAATTTCAGGTCTTTGCGAAGGACCAAATCTAAACAAGGTGCTGGGTATATGAAATCACACAGAAATTAATAGGCTTAGCAGGGTGTCTCAGCTTCTGATCCAAAAGTCCTGGTTCTACAGGACAGAACTCTTTATTTCTGCTTTAAATACAAGGAAATTCAGAGTACTAAGAAGACCTCTGGGTCAGGATCCAGGGAGAGGGACTGTAGCCTTGTCAAAGCAAAGGGTCTGACTGTAGCAGAGCTTCTCTCTGTCTCCAGCTGCTGTGCTGGAGAGCTGTAGGCCGGTGAGGCCCCTCCACCTCGGCACCCTTCCCACTCACACATGCATGCACCTTCCTCAGATTATGTCATCTGTTCCCGAAAAAAGGGAGGTTTGACTGTGATCGTTTGTTCTAGCAGAAAAATCACATTTGGGGACTTGAAGTCTCAGCCTCCTTGTAACAATTATCCTCTCAAGAACCTCAGCTTGACCCAGGAAAGAGGATCTTTGTGCTTCCTGGGAGAAGAGAAAGATCTTTGTGATAGACCATCACTGATGGTGGATTGAGAGTTCCAGAAACCACAGTCACTGTCCTGCATGGCATGGAAGCAGTGGTGGCAGACTCAACTTTGCTTGAGAGAGGAAAGTTTTTCTTTGCTGGGGGAAAACTAGTTAACTAGTTGCCTTGAAAAGTCAACTCTTTTGAAACTGAAGGCCCTTCCATTTAGGAGGAGTTCCTTTTTATTATTCTTTGTGGCTTTTATTTAAAATAATAATCAGTGGCAACTTTTTTTTTTTTTTTTTGAGACAAGAGTCTTGCTCTGTTGCCTAGGCTAGGATGCAGCGGTGTGATCTCTGCTCAGGTTCAAGCGATTCTCCTGCCTCAGCCTCCTGAGCAGCTGGGGCATCAGTGACAACTTTGAAATGCAGTTTTAAAAAAATAATAGTCATGGCCTGGCACAGTGACTCAAGCCTGTTACCTCAGCACTTTGGGAGGCTTATGCAGGAGGATCGCTTGAGGCCAGGAGTTTGAGACCAGCCTAGCAAGATAGTGAGACCCTCCATCTCTACAAAATTAAATTAAATTAAAAGATAATTATTGGCTGGGTGTGGTGGCTCACGCCTGTAATCCCAGCACTTTGGAAGTCTGAGATGGGTGGATCACGAGGTCAAGAGATCGAGACCATCCTGGCCAACACGGTGAAACTCTGTCTCTACTAAAAATACAAAAATTAGCTGGGCATGGTGGTGTGGGCCTGTAGTCCCAGCTACTCGGGAGGCTGAGGCGGGAGAATTGCTTGAACCCGGGAGGCGGAGGTTGCAGTGAACAGAGATTGTGCCACTGCACTCCAGCCTGGTGCCTGATGACAGAGTGAGACTCTGTCTCAGAAAAAAAAAAAAATAGTTCTCCCAGTGTGACTCATGCTTGTAGTCTTAGTTGCTCAGGAGCCTGAGGCCAGAGGATTGCTTGATCCCAAGAATTCAAGGCTGCAGTGAGCTATGATCACACAACTTTTGATATTTTTTTCAGGATTCAAGCATTTTAAAATTGTTTTTAAGATATTCCTTCTGATGAGCTTAAGATACCTGCAGATTTCCATATCATTACTGGCATAAAACATCTTTTTAATACGAAATTTTGGTTCTTCCATTAAGCAAATATAAAGGTGAATTAATTAATTTAACTGCTCTCCTTTCTTGCATATTAATAATATCTGGGAAAATCTAATATCAACTAATAATATAAAAATAAAGAACAAATAGAACACTTTGAAAACTGCTAGCATTTCTGAGCTTAAAAGGTCTTGTTATCTATCCAAGCACAATCCCATAGTCAGTGAGTCATATTTTACAGCTTGGAAAGACTTTCCAAAATCATTATTGGATATAGCTAATTAGTGGGTACTTTTAGTGTCTTTCTGGTATATGATATGATAGTGTTTATAGAATTAACAATATCTTAAATTTTCAAGGGAACCTCAGAAGTCTGTCACTCTAAATGAGTCTATCACTCTAAATAAATATGTGCTCAAAGGATCAACACAGTTTAAGACACAAAATAGCAACTTGAGGAAAAATGAAGAGAGTTCATAGTTGATGGGTTATATTTTTGTTGTTGCAATACTAAGTGTGGTTTTCTTATAATATTTCTAAATGAAAAAATCATATGTATTTGTTACCATGTATGATGATTACTTTGTTAAAAGCAAAAGTAGTCACGTGATATATTAAATGTTAATTGCCATTTTCCTATGTTTAAATCATGCCAAACAAATCATGTCTGTGCCAACCAGGGTTTATTGTTAATCTTTTACTGAGTACTTGGATTGGGATAAAAGGCTTATACTGTGCACTTTTTATTAATGAATAAACCAAAACCATTAATAACACTCAGAAAACAATGTCTTTTTGTAGCCTGTGTTCCATCATCCTTGCATCTGTGTTATTGCAGTTGCCCTCTAACATCAGGTGACTGTAAGAAATCACTAAATAAAGTACACAAAACCCATGCCAGCTGGTAATCACCACTGCAATCTTGCCATAAAAGAACATGTATTTAACATGGGGAGAAATGCCAGATATAGGTGATGGGGAGGAAGGCAGCAAATCACACTGCCATGTGTGTACCTATGCAACAATCTTGCATGTTCTTCACATGTACCCCGAAACCTAAAATGCAATTTTAAAAAATAAAGCAGAAAAAAAAGAACATGTATTTTTCTGAAATCTTTGCAAACAAAAGCAATAGTTTCGCTGACAGCTCATACGACCTCAACAATAGCACACTGAGAAGTTCATCACATGTTTGTCAACTGTATACAAAATCCCTGATAGAAAAATCTGTAAATCATTAGGCCACCCAAAATCATAAATGCTCGATTATGTTTATTAAGGATGCCATTATGGAAAATTTTGAAAAGCCTTAAAGGATTTTCTTCCAAGATAAATTATAAAATTCAGAAAGGGCCAAAAGGTAAGTGAGGGATATCAGACTAAAATCAGAAAAGATTTTGGCCAATGCATTGAGGGTCGCTTGCTTTCACAAATCATTTTTTAAAGATTTTTTTAATGAAGTGAAACATACAGAAAGAGTTCACATGATTATTGTGCAATTTATGGAATTTTCACAAGGAACACAGCTGTGTAACCAGCACTCAGAACAAAAAACAATGTCACAAACACCCCAGAAGACACACTGCTACCTCCTCCCACAAAGGACTATCCCTATCCTGATTAGTTTTCTTGTTTCTATATGTCATACAAAATAAATCACATAGTGTGCACCCTTTCCTGTCTGGCTTCTTTCACTCAACATTCTGCTTATGAGAGTCACTGGCATTGTTGCATACATAGCAGGCTGTTCATTCTAATTGCCATAATGTATCCCACTGTGGCAATTATGCCCCCAAGTTACCCACTCTATTAGGCATTTGATCCAAGGACTGAGAACCAAAATTTATTGTCTGGATTTGGAAATTCTAAAAAAAAATAATCACAGCTGGGCACAGTGGCTCACGTCTGTAATCCTAGCACTTTGAGAGGCTGAGGTGGGTGGATCACGAGGTCAGGAGTTAGAGACCAGCCTGACCAACATGGTGAAACTCCGTCTCTACTAAAAATATAAAAATCAGCCAGGCATGTTGGCACATGCCTGTAATCACAGCTACTCAGGAGGCTGAGGCAGGAGAATGGCTTGAACCCAGGAGGCGGAGGTTGCAGTGAGCCGAGATCGCATCACTGCACACTCCAGCCTAGGTGACAAAGTGAGACACTGTCTCAAAAAAAAAAAAAAAAGAAAAATCACGTATTTGAAAGAGACACAAAGGGATTTTTATGCTGACATACAGAAAGAAAATAGAAGGACAATTTCATTTGTTCAAGCCTATAACTTTATTCTGTTTTGCTTTTATCCCCCAGCCTCAGGAAAACTTGAGAGTTATGTTTGTGAGAGCATAACTGTTACAAGGAGGGTGAGATCTGGAGTTCCAGAAAAATAAGAGAGAATCTTGCATCTGCATCATAAATGACCTTCAAGAAATACACACAGGAAGTTGAACAGGTATGTAAACTTTAGAGAAGCTCTCTGGTCACTCAAAAATCCCCATAAATATCTCAGAGCAGCTGGGTTGACTCATAATCCCTGGATGCCTAATTCATTCTCATTATTGTGACTTCAGTCTTTAGTATCTCAACAAATATGGATATCTAGACACCTCCCAAATCCAAATTCTCAAGAAGAAGTGAGATCATAAGCTGCATATTTGATCCATCGAAGCTTCATCAAGTTCTGGAACTGTCATCTTCGTATTTTAGATGTAACTGTGACCAAAATCTTCCTCTACCACATAGCTCATACTTCCTTCTCCAAGAATACAATAGTTGCTCTGATTAAGATTTCTTCTGAAAAACTCTAAAATACTCACTTTTTCCAGTTATTCGAGGGAAAGCTAACTTCCAGACAGTCTATCTGGGTGCAATTATTTCAAATATTTCTAAGTTCTTGGGAGGAAGAGCTCTTCAAATTTTAGTCTCTGATCACCAGTATATGAATTCAAGTGCCTTTGAGACTTAAAGAAAACAAGTGTTCATTTGAAATAGGGAAGGTGGGAAAAGTAGAAGGAAGTGGAGTGTTTAGATTCATTGGTTTGGAAAGACTTTAAAAATATTTATATCAATATTGAGGATTTGTGTATGTTTTATTTCTTGGCATGGCTTTTAAGTAGTAACGTGTATATACTCAAGACTTTAAGCATTATTTCATAGAGAATATGGTACTATTTACAAAAACAAATGAGATCATTTTTATTTTTTTAAATTTTTGCTGTCTCTCTTCGACTGCATTTTTTTAACTTGATTTCTTCTAAACTTTGTGAGTAATCTAATAATACGAGACAGTGGTTTATGGGATTTTCTAAAAGAAAAGTCATTAATTGGAAAACCAATTGATGACATCTCAGGTTGAACAGGTACCCATGCCATGGTTCAGAGTCACCTAGTCTCCTGAGAAAGTGAATCCACAGGTTTAAAATATAATAATAATAATTAATAATCATAATATAGCTATGCTATAAGGATCCTGAAAAAATAAAAGAAATAAAAAGTGCTCCTTCCTACCCATGACTATCAGTTCTTCAAAGAGCACACATTTTCTGTGCTTTTAAATGTTGTGCCAGTCACTGCATGGTTTAATGCATTTTAAAAATTAATCTTCACAATGACTCAATAAGGTAGATAATAGTGTCATCCTCATTTCATAGACTTGGAAACTGGGCTTAGAGAGGTTGACACCTTGCCAAAGTTACAAGGTTGTGAGTGGCAGAGTCCGAACTTAAACCCAGCCCTGGCCTGAAGCCCAAGCATTACCCACTATGATTTACCACCTCCCTTGTATCATTCAAGCTGTCCATGAGGACTGACACTGAGGCAAAGGTAGCCTGAACACAGAGGTACCACTGGGTCCTGGAGAGACAAAGCTTAAATTGCAAACTCCAAAGGTATGGACGACTTCTATTGAATTTGTTGAAGATAATGAAATCTAGCTCTTCAACAATTTAGGGAACACTGTCAGTATTAAAATCTGGTGTTGGTTTTGTCTCTCTTTTTAACCAGGTGACATGAAGAAACATTCATTTAGAGAACAAAGACAATTATGTCCATTGAGTGTCTACATTGTGTTGCTGGGTACGAGAAATGGAGAAGTTAACAAAATGTGGTTCTTGCACCAAAACACATAAACATGTGACTATAGTGTCTGTTACACTGGGCAAACGATAGTTTTGTCCCTTTAGTCTGCAACTGCGATTAACACCCGGCTAATCTCCTTAGCGTTAATAACCCACAACGAACCCTTCATGGTCTACACTGCTAAATGAGTTCTTTCCTACCATCTGTGAGATATATTCCTTAATAGCACCACCAAAGGGCAGTAGAAGAATGCAACTACTTGGTTCCCTTAAGGGTTCCTTTCCAAGTTTTCTGAGTGAACTGTAGGGTTAATTCCACGCCCTCCAGACTTCGCCACTTGTACACTTCTCTCCTTGCATCTTTTTAGCAGGGCAGCCTTATGCTGAAAACAAGCTCAAAAATACAGATGTTTCTTTGGGCAGGGTCCACACCCAACTCTCAGTGAAAAAGAATTCTAGGAGGTGAGAGCCAAAGTGGGAGAACTGACCATAAAAATGCTTGATCCATCCCTTCTTTTAAAAATGGAATAACCAAGACTTTGAAGAGATAAGGGGCTTGCCTGTTGTCACAGAGAAATAAACAACAAATTCAAAATCTGAACCCAGGTCATCTTTCTTTATCTACAACTCTATAGTTCATGCCAAGTACAAATCTATGGTCAGAGAAGCCCCTGATGTGAGCTCTGGTTCATCACTTTGCACAATGCTTGGAACAACTAGATTCCCAGCAAAAGTTGATTGAGCAAATATATGTGAATGAGTTCCCAGCTTCTACTCCACCCACCCCTACTTACCTTCTGCACCAGCCCTTTCTCTCACTTCGTGCTCTCTTCCTGGGCTGAACTACCCAGCGATGCTAATGCCATTCATATCTGAGCAGCAGCAACAGGGACAGTATTTCCAGAAATACATCTGGGCAGAGATAAAGACCACTCTGGAGAGCTATTTGGTTAGTGCATTTATCAGGATATATTTTGTTAGTTGACCCCTAGACATGCTACACAGAGGATAAAGCAAGGATGTTTTAGTAGTAGGGGTTGCTGACAAATCTAGAGCCTAGGGAATAGAGAGCAGTGAGATAATTGTGCCAAAGCACACAAAAATGCAAAAGCTAGAGAAAACTGGTGGATTAACTGATTTGCCCAAGGTCATACAGCTGTTTGACATCAGAGGGGGGATTTGAACTCTGGTGTCAGGATTCCTAGTCTGGCAACTCTACATAGTGCTGCTCTCACAATAGACCCGAAGCCACAGTGCCTAATTTGGGAGGTGCTTGTAGAGAGATAAGGATGGTGCAGAAATGTAAAGGTCAAGGAGCCAAAGAGGATCCATATCATCAATGAGTGTTTATGGAGAACTTACTCACTGTGTATTAGACATTTCTTATTAACTAAACTGTGTCCCTCCCAACAAATTTGTATGTTGAAGTTCTAACCTCCAAAGTGATTGTATTTGGAAATTGGGCCTTTAGGGAGGTAATTAAGGTTACATGAGTTCATAAGGGTGGGGCCCTAATCCAAAAGGATTGTTGTCCTTATAAGAAGAGGAAGAGACACAAAGAGCCTGCACACACAGAACAAAGGTCTTGTGAGGAAACAAGAAGAAGGTGATCACCAACAAGCCAAGGAGAGAGGCCTCGGGAGGAACCAAGCCTGCCAGCAACTTGGTCTCAGATTTCTAGAACTGTGAGAAAATTAATTTCTGTCGTTTAAGCCACCCTGTCTGTAGCATTCTGTAACGGCAATTCAAGCTGACTGCTACAACACTGATGGCCAACAGTGAAGGGGCTCCTGAAGACCAGCTCTACCTCAGTCTCTTTCTCCTCCAGGATTGCTTGGGCCCAGGGAGATGAGGAGCTGACCCATACAGTCAAAATCTAACTAGCAATTTTCAGGTTAACCAGGTCCACGCTGAGATAAACGAAAAGACACAAACAAATGATTAACGTTGAAGACAACCACGATTTATCTCTTTCTGTGGCTTCTCTGTTTGTACATCCTTTAATTGCCTTGTTTTACTGGTGGTTTTTATAAGAATAAATAGTTACCTCAGAAAACTTACTTCTTGAAAACAGAGCACATAAAAACTATTTGGGGCTTTAGATTTTTCAGTGTTCAGAAAAATAAGAGTTGATGTCAAGGAAAAGATAAATGCCATCGAAAGAATCTGTAGAGGGATATCAGTGAAAAGGATAGGGTGAGGATCATGGAAAATCATCTCTATAGACGAGTGAGAACACTGACGAAAATGGTCAGAATCAACTTTTTCAGAACATTGGAAATTAAACAAAGGCTTACAGCAATACAAGGAGAGTTTATTCAAGGAAAAATGGCTACATATCAGTAAGGGCAGCAATATTTGTAATATTTTCACTTGCTCTATCCCCATTTCCCCCTCCGCAACTCAACAATAGCCTTGAAACGAACAGCCCACAAGTACAGTGAAAATCAGCATCCAGGAAGACACTGGAGGAGGTTAAGTAGGATTAGAGCTCCTTCAAAGCCCCATTCCTAGAGAATTGTCCTTATTTGATCCATCTGATGGTTCCTGGGAGACTCCACTTGCAAAGATGTCTTTATTTAAACTGACTTGGAGCATACCTACCTCGTGTAGAGAGTCTTTTCCTAAAAGCATTTGTTGAAAACATTATAGCTGCCCAAAGTGGTAGATAATAGTTGGGTCAAACAATAAGCTAATCAAAAATCTTAAAAAGAAAACCAGGCAAGTGAAATGTCCATAGGAATCTGTGGAAAGCTTTGATATATTCCTTGGAATCTAGAAGGTTACATGCATGCCCAGGCCTGCGCACATGTTCAGGAAAGAACTAAGAAAGCCTAAACTCTCACCTCTGATGATATTGATGTTCTACCTAAGCAGGAAGTGAAGGCTAAGGCAGAGTTGGAAACTGTCTGGCTGAATTTTGAAGATGTATCTCAAATATTCACACAGACCCCCTGACCAAACACTGTGACACTTATTGGTTCCAGGCATTTGATAAATTTCTGTCTAATCTGATCACTAAGATAATTGAGCAGAGACTTCAATAACCACACATTTAAAAATGCAAATTTTACAGAATTAGTTCAGACAAACCATCAACAAATCCTGGGGATGGGAATCTGATTTCCAGAGTTGCCATATTATATTTTTTAAAGTCTAGTTTTTGAAATGTCTGTAAAAATTATGAAACATGCAAAGAAACAAGAATATATGGCCTCTGCTCAGAGGGAAAAAGCAGCCAATAAAAACTATCCCTGGAAAGCCAGATACTGCACTACTAGACAAAGGCTTGAAGTCAGCTATTTTAATATGTTCAAAGAACTAGAGAAAACTATGTCTGAACTAAAGAAAAGTATGAGAAGAATGTCTCGACAGATAAAGAGATTAAAATTATTTTTGAAAAAACAAATAGAAACTCTGGAGTTGAAAAGTTAAATGAAGGGGTCCAAGATGGCTGATTAGAAGCAGCTGCAGTCTGTGGCATTCACACAGAGGAACAAAAAGGGTAAGTGAATACAGCACCTTCAACTGAATTATTCAATTGGGTACTGAATGCGAGTACCCAATGCGAGTACCTGAATCAGGGAAATGACCCACAGAGAATGAAGAAAAGTAGGGCGAGGTGACAGCCTCCCTGGGAGCAACACAAAGTCAAGGGAGTCCCCAACCCCAGCCAAGGGAAGCAGTGAGTGAATGTGCAACCCTGATTAACCATGCTTCTCCCACAGATCTTTGCAACACACAGATCATGGGAGCTCCTTGTGAGCCCACACCATCAGGGCCTTAGGTTCAACACACAGAGCTGTGTGGATTCTCAGCAGAGCAGCTGCTCAGGTGCACACAGAGACCCAGGAGCTTTACATACACCGGCATCAGGATCCCTAATAAAGGTGTATACAACTGAGGCAATTTGGGAGGTCCATGCATACCCCAAGGAAGGGGGCTGAATCCACAGGGCTGAGCAGCATCAGTCTGTGGGCCCTACTTTCATGGCACCTCGCAAGATAAAACCCACTGGCTTGGAATTCCAGCAAGCCACCAGCAACATTGGGGAGCCTGCCTGAGACAAGAAGGAAGCCTCAGGGGAAGGGGCGGGTGCCATCTCTGCTGTTTGGTCTACTTGGCTGTTCCAGAAAGCGGGCTTTGGAGAGTACAGACAGTCCAGATGAAGAGGGGTCTCCCCAGCATAGCACAGCTGCTTTGCCAGAACCCGGCCAGACTGCTTAAGGAGGACCCTGATCCATTCCTCCTCACTGGGCAGAACTTCCCAGCTGGGGCCTCCAGCCACTCTGACCTGCCCATATACTACAAACACAGCTCTGATCTCTCCCTAGGATGGAGTGACTGGGAAGCAGGGGTGGGCCACTACCTTGGTTGTTTGGATGACTCATCCATTCCAGCCTACAGGCTTTGGAGAGTCCAAGCTGACAGGTGCAGAGGCAGCTTCCCAGCACAACGTAACTGTTTTGTTGAGGCATGGTCAGTCGGCTTCTTTAAGCAGGACCCTGATCCACTTCTCCTAAGGCATTGGTCCTCCCAGCGGGGGCCTCCAGACCTCCCGGCCCAGGTTCTATGGCTGACAGAGTTCTAATTTCTCCCTGGGATGGAGTGCCTGAGGGGTGGGGCAGGCTGCCGCCTTGGCTATCTGGGCATCTCAGCTGATTCAGCCTGTGGGTATTGCAGAACCCAAATCAACTGGGGGCTGAAAGGATCCCCAATTCAGCACAGTTGCTCTACCAAAAAGCAGCCAGGCTGCTTCTTTAAGCAGATCCCTGATCCCATTCCTTCTGACTGGGTGAGACCTCCCAACCAGGGTCTCCAGCCACTTCCTACAGGCACATGCGGGCTGGCAACATGTCAGCACCCTCTGGGATGGAGGAGCTTCCAGAGGAAGGGAGGGGCAGGCTGTCATCTTCACTGTTTTGCAGCCTTCATTGGTGATGCCTCCAGGTAGGGGAAAAACCGAGGTGACTAGGGACTTGTAGACAGCCAGAAAACTGCAGCAGCCCTATGGAAGAGTGGCCAGATGGTTAAAAGAAAAACAAACAAACAACAACAACATTAAAGGCCCACAAAAGCCCCATCCAAAGGTCAGCAACTTTAAAGACCAAAAGTAGATACACCCACAAAGTTAAGAAAGAATCAACACCAAAATGCTGAAAACTCAAAAGCCAGAGTGTTCCTATTCCTTCAAATGAGTGCATCACCTCTCCTGCAAGGGGTCAGAACTGGGCTGAGGCTGATATGGCTGAAATGACAAAAGTAGGCTTCGGAATGTGAATAAAAACAAACTTCACTGAGCTAAAGAACATGTTGTAACCCAATGCAAAGGAGCAAAGGATCATGATAAAACAATGCAGGAGATGACAGCCAAAATATCCAGTATAGAGAGGAACATAACTGACCTGATAGAGTTGAAAAACACACTATAAAAACTTCACAATGCAATCACAAGTATTAATAGCAGAATAGAACAAGTAGAGGAAAGAATCTCAGAGCTTAAAGACTATCTTTCTGTAATAAGCAAGCAGACAAGAATAGATAAAAAAAGAATGAAAGGAATGAAAAAACTGAGAAGTACGAAATTATGTAAAGAGACCTAATCTACAACTGACTGGGGTACCTGAAAGAGATGGGGCTGGGGAATGGAATCAATTTATAAAGCATACTCAAGATATCTTCCAGGAGACCTTCCCCAACCTAGCAATACAGGCCAATATTCACATACAGGAAATAGAGAGAACCCCATTAAAGTACTCCATGAGATCATCCCTAAGACTCATAATCATCAGATTCTCCAAGGTTGAAATGAAATAAAAAATGTTAAGGGTAGCCAGAGAGAAGGGCCATGTCACCTCCAAAGGAAAGACCAGCAGACTAACAGAGGACCTCTCAGCAGAAACCCTACAAGCCAGAAGAGATTGGGGGGCAATATTCAACATTCTGAAACAAAATAATTTCCAACACAGAATTTCATATCCAGCCAAACTAAGCTTCATGAGTGAAAGAGAAATAAGATATTCCTCAGACAAACAAATGATAAGGGAACTTGTTACCACCAGACCTGCCTTACAAGAGCTCCTGAAGGAAGCTAAATGTGGAAAGGAAAAAGTGTTACCAGCCACTACAAAAACACACTGAAGTACACAGACCAGTGACACTATGAAGCAATCACATAAACAAGTCTGCAAAATAACCAGCTAGCATTATGATGGTGAGATTAAAGTCACACATAACAATACCAACCTTAAATGTAAATGCGCTAAATGTACTAATTAAAAGACACAAAATGGCAAGCTGGATAAAGAACCAAGATCCATTGGTATGCTATTTTCAAAAGACCCATCTCACATGCAAAAACACATATAGTTTCAAAATAAAGGGAAGGAGAAAAATTTACCAAGCAAATGGAAAACAGAAACAAAAAATTGGGGTTGCAATTCTAGTTTCTGACAAAACAAAACGAATAAAGATCAAAAAAGACAAAGAAGGGCATTACATAATGGTAAAGGGTTCAATTCAACAAGAAGAGCTATTATATATATATATGCAGAGAACTCTAGTAAAATACTCCACAAGTAGATCATCCCCAAGACTCATAATAGAAGCACCCAGATTCATGCAACAAGTTCTTAGAGATCTTCAAAGGGACTTAGACTCTACAAATTCTCCTACTACAATAATAGTAGGAGAATTTAACACCCCACTGACAATATTAGACAGATCATCAGGACAGAAAATTGACAAAGATATTCAGGATTTGAACTCAGCTCTGGATCAGGCAGACCTGATAGATATCGACAGAACTCTCCACCCCAAAACAACAAAATATACATTCTCCTTATTGCCACATGGTACCTTCTCTAAAACTGATCACATAATCAGAAGCAAAATACTACTCAGCAAATGTAAACGAACTGAAATCATAACAGTCTCTCAGATGACAGTACAATCAAATTAGAACTCAAGATTAAGAAATTCACTCAAAACCATACAACTACATGGAAATTCAACAATCTGCTCCTAAATAACATTTGGGTAAATAATGAAATTAAAGCAGAAATCAAGTTCTTTGAAACTAATGAGAACAAAGATACAATATTCCATCATGTTTGGGACACAACTAAAGCAGTGTTAAGAGGGAAATTTATAGCACTAAATGGCCACATCAAAAAGCTAGAAAGATCTCAAAATTAACAACCTAACATCACAGTTATAAACCTAGAGAACAAAGAGCAAACAAACCCCAGTGCTTGCAGAAGACAAGAAATAAACAAGATCAGAGCTGAACTGAAGGAGATAGAGAAACAAAAAACCCTTCAAAAAATCCATGAACCCAGGACCTGGTTTTTTGAAAAAACTAATGAAATAGATCACTAGCTAGACTAATAAAGAAGGAAAGAGAGAAAATTCAAATACACACAATGAGAAATGATAAGGGAAATATTACCACTGACTCCACAGAAATACAAACAACCATCAGAGAATACTATAAACACCTCTATGCACAAAAACTAGAAAATCTAGAAGAAACAAATGAATTCCTGAACACATACACCCTCCCCAGACTGAACCAGGAAGAAATTGAATCCCTGAATAGACCAATAATAAGTTCCAAAATTGAAGCAGTAATAAATAGCCTACCAACCGATAAAAGCCAGGACCAGATGGATTCACAGCTGAATTCTATCAGAGGTACAAAGAAGAGCTGGTACCATTCCTACCAAAACTATTCAAAAAAACTGAAAAAGAGAGACTCCATCCTAACTCATTCTATGAGGCCAGCATCATCCAATACCAAAATCTGGCCAAGATACACCAAAAAAAGAGAAAACTTCTGGCCAATATCCTTGATGAACATCAATGCAAAATTCCTCAACAGAACACTGGCAAATCGAATCCAACAGCACATCAAATAGCTTATCCACCACAACCAAGTAGGTTTCTTCCCTGGGATTCAAGGCTGGTTCAACATACACAAATCAATGAATGTAATTCATCACATAAACAGAACTAAGACAAAAACCACATGATTATCCCAATAGATGCAGAAAAGGCCTTCTATAAAATTTGACACCTCTTCATGTTAAAAATTCTCAATAGACTAGGTATTGAAGGAACACACCTCAAAATAATAAGAGCCAATATCTTATTGGCTCTAATAAGAACAAATCCACAGCCAATATCATGCTGAATGGACAAAAGCCAGAAGCATTCCACTTGAAAACCAGCACAAGGCAAGTTTGCCCTCTCACACCACTCCTGTTCAACTCAGTCTCAAAAAAAAAAAAAAAAAAGTGGGCAAAGGACATGAACTGACACTTTTCAAAAGAAGACATACATATAGCCAACAAACATATGACAAAAAGCTCACCATCACTGATTATTAATAGAAATCAAAACCACAGTGAGATATCATCTCACACCAGTCAGAATAGATATTATTAAGAAATCAAAAAGCAACAGATGTTGGCAATATGTGGAGAAAAAGAAACACTTTTACACTGTCCGTGGGAGTGTAAATTAGTTCAACCATTGTGGAAGACAGTGTGACAATTCCTCAAAGACCTAGAGTCAGAAATACCATTTGACCCAGCAATCCCATTACTGGGTATATACCTAAAGGACTATAAATTGTTCTATTACAAAGATATATGGACATGTATGTTCATTGCAGCACTGTTCACAATAGCAAAGACATGGAATCAACCTAAATGGCCTTCAGTGATAGACTGGATAAAGAAAATGTGGTACATATACACTGTGGAACACTATGCAACCATAAAAAGGAATAATATTATTTCCTTTGCAGGAACATGATTGGAGTTGGAGGACATTATCCTTAGCAAACTAATGCAGGAACAGAAATCCAAATACCGCATGTTCTCACTTTTAAGTGGGAGCTGAATGATGCGAATACATGGACACATGGATGGGGAACAACACACACTGGGACCTGTCAGAGGATTTGGGATGGGAGGAGGGAGAGGATTAGGAAGAATAGCAAACAGATGCTGCCTGAGCTTAATACCTGGGCAATGGGATGATCTGTGCCGCAAACCACCATGGCACACCTGTACCTATGTAACAAATCTGCACATCCTGCAATGTACCTCTGAACTTAAAACAAAAGTTGTTAATTTTAAAAAAGAAAAGTAAAATAATTGAAATTTTAAAATCACTAGAGTAGTTCAATATATATGGACAGTCAGAAGACAGAATTGGTGGGCTTTAAGATAGGCCAATTGAGACTATCTAGTCTGAAGAAAAGAAAGAGAAAAAGAATTAAAGTGAACAGAGCCTCAGAGACCTGTGAGACACCATCAAGCATCCCAAAATATGCCTAATGAGAGTTTCAGAAGGAGAGGCGAGAAAAGAACAGAAAGAATATGTGAAGAAATAATGGTTGAAAACTTCCCAAATTTGACCAAAAAACTTTAATGTAATTATCCCAGATGCTAAACACAAAACAAAACAAAAAACCAGTATACATAGCTTGTCCTTCCAAGTAGGATAAGCTAAAAATGATTCACACCTAGACAGATCATAATTAAATGCTGAAAGCAAGACAAAGACAGGATCTTAAAAGCAGCAAGAGAGAAACAACTAATCATGTGCAAGGGAGTCTCAATTAGATTAACAGCTGATTTCTTATAAGAAACCATGGGGGCCAAAAAGCAATGGGATGCCACGCCAAAGTTCTGAAAGAAAAACTGCCAATCAAGAATTCAACATCCTTCAAAAGTGGAGAAATTAAAATATTCCCAGATAAATAAAACTGAAAGAATTTGTCACTAGCAAATATATGGTGAAGAAAATAAATACTAAATGAAGTCCTTCAGACTGAAGTGAAAGGACACTGGACAATAACTTGAATATACATAAAGAAATGAGAGCATTGGTAAAGATAAGTATGTAGTAAATATGAAAGACAGTATTTTATGCTTATAACTCCTTTTTCTCCTATCTGATTTAAAAGACTACTACATAAAACAATAATTCAAGTCTATGTGATGGGCATAAATATATAAGATGTAATTTGCATGGCAATAACAGCACAAAAGAGAGTGAGGGAATGACACTCCAGAGAAGCAAAGCTTTTATATACTATTGAAATTAGGGCATTATTAATCCAAACTAGATTGTTGTAAGTTGCGATGTTAATTGTATTCCCCAAGGGAACCCTAAAGGAAGTAGTTTAAAAGAATCTGTGGTAGAGATGATTTAGTTAAATCTAGCAAAGCCTCAGCAGTAAAACCAACATGCATTACTAAAATATCTGAAGAAGGAAAATTATTCACTGAGGGTGTAGTTTTTATTAATTTCCCAACATACAGCAATTTGAAGGGCAAATAAGGTATTCTTTTACTTACCTTAGATTGAGGGTCTGCTATGTTTCAGACACTGAGGCTGCAACATAGAGGCTTAGCTGAATTTGTCCTACGAAGAGCTTCTCTCATCAACCCTGTAATTCCTACCAAGCTCCCTATTTCTGTTATTTTAATTTCCTAATGACCTAAGGTCTCTCTTGGCAGCTTCTCTTATTAACCATCTTCATATCCAATCTAATTTATGTATCAATTAGTTCAACAAATATGTGCTGCATTCCTGTTATATGCCATTCATTGAAAATAGAATGAGTTTTTGCCCTCCTGGCTTCAGGGAGCATACATGTAATGTGTAATATAATGAAGTATAAACAATGTAATGGCAGGAGGTAAATGTGCCAGGAAGAAAAACAAAACCAGGGCATGGGGAGGCAATGCTTTTAAAATAAGGTGGTCAGGCTTTACAGAGTAGCTGGCTGAATAGAAACAGCTCCAGGCTGCAGCTCCCAGTGAGATCAACACAGAAGGCGGGTAATTTCTGCATTTCCAACTGAGGTACCTGGTTCATCTCACTGGGACTGGTTGGACAGTGAGTACATCCCAAGGAGGGTGAGCTGAAGTAAGTTGGGGTGTTATTTCCCCCAGGAAGTGCAAGGGGTTGGAGAACTCCCTCTCCTACCCAAGGGAAGCCAGATACTCCAGCCCAGATGCTGCACTTTTCCCATAGTCTTCACAACTGGCAGACCAGGAGATTCCCTCCAGGGCCTAGGCCACCAGGGCCCTGGGTTTCCAGCACAAAACTGGGCAGCTGTTTGGGCAGACACTGAGCTAGCCACAGTAGGGTTTTTTTGTTGTTGTTTTTTTGTTTTTTTTTTCATATCCCAGTGGCACCTGGAAAGGCAGTGAAACAGAACCGTTTACTCCCCTGGAAAGGGGGCTGAAGCCAGGGAGCCAAGTGGTCTAGCTCAGTGGGTCCCACCCCCACAGAGCCCAGCAAGCTAAGATCCACCGGCTTGAAATTCTTGTAGCCAGCACAGCAGTCTGAGCTTGACCTGGGACACTCAAGCTTGGTGGGGGGAGGGGCATCTGCCATTGGTGAGGCATGGGTAGGTGGTTTCACTGTCACAGTTTAAACAAAGCTGCTGGGAAGTTTGAACTGGGCAGAGCCCACCACCACTCAGTAAGGCCCCTGTGGCCAGACTGCCTCTCTAGATTCCTCCTCTCTGGGCAGGTCATCTTTGAAAAAAAGGCAGCAGCCCCAGTCAGTGACTTATAGATAAGACCCCCACCTCCCTGGACAGAGCACCTGGGAGAAGGGGCAGTTGTGGGTGCAGCTTTAGCAAACTGAAATGTTACTGCCTGACAGCTCTGAAGGGAGCAGCGGATCTCCCAGCAGTGTTCAAGTTCTGATAAGGGATAGACTGCCTCCTCAAGTGAGTCCTTGAGCCCCATGCGACCTGACTGGGAGACACCTCCCAGTAAGGGCCAACAGACACCTCATATAGGAGAGCTTTGGCTGGCATCTAGCAGGTGACCCTCTGGGACAAAGCTTCCAGAGGAATGAACAGGCAGCAATCATTGCTATTCTGCAGCCTCCACTGGTGATAACCAGGAAACAGGGTCTGGAGTGGACCTCCAGCAAACTCCAGCAGACCTGCAGCAGAGGGGCCTGTTAGAAGGAAAACTAACAAACAGAAAGGAATATTATCAACATCAACAAAAAGCAAGTCCACTCAGAGATTTCCTCCAAAGGTCACCAACTTCAAAGACCAAAAATAGACAAATCCATGAAGATGGGGAGAAACCAGTGCAAAAAGGCTGAAAATTCCAAAAACCAGAATGTCTCTTATCCTCCAAAGGATCACAACTCCTCACCACCAATGGAACAAAACTGGACAAAGAATGAGTTTGACAAATTGACAGAAGTAGGCTTTAGAAGGTGGGTAATAACAAACTCCTCCAAGCTAAAGGAGCATGTTCTAACCCAATGCAAGGAAGCCAAGAACCTTGAATAAAGGTTAGATGAATTGCTAACTAGAATAACCAGGTTAGAGAAGAACATAAGTGACCTGATAGAGCTGAAAAACACAGCATGAGAACTTCGTGAAACATACACAAGTGTCAATGGCCAAATCGATCAAGCAGAAGAAAGGATATCAGAGATTGAAGATCAACTCAATGAAATAAAGTGAGAAGACAAGATTAGAGAAAAAGGAGTGAAAAGAAACAAAGCCTCCAAGAAGTATGGGACTATGTGAAAAGACCAAATCTATGTTTGACTGGTGTACCTGAAAGTGGTGGGGAGAATGGAACCAAGCTGGAAAACACTCTTGAGAATATTATCCAGGAGAACTTCCCCAAACTAGCAAGGCAGGCCAACATTCAAATTCAGGAAATATAGAGAACCTCACAAAGATACTCCTCCAGAGGAGCAACCCCAAAACACATAATCATCAGATTCACCAGGGTTGAAATGAAGTTAAAAATGCTAAGGGCAGCCAGAGAGAAAGATCAAGTGACCCACAAAGGGAAGCCCATCAGACTCACAGCAGATCTCTCTGCAGAAACCCTACAAGCCAGAAAAGAGTGGAAGCCAATATTAACATTCTTAAAGAAAAGAATTTTCAACCCAGAATTTCATATCCAGACAAACTAAGCTTCATAAATGAAGGAGAAATAAAATCCTTTACGGACAAGAAATTCTTGAGAGATTTTGTCACCACCAGGCCTGCCTTACAAGAGCTCCTGAAGGAAGCACTAAACAAGGAAAGGGACAACCAGTACCAGCACTGCAAAAATGTACCAAATTATAAAGAGCATCGTTGCTATGAAGACACTGCATCAACTAACAGGCAAAATAACCAGCTAGCATCATAATGGCAAGATCAAATTCACACATAACAATATTAACCTTAAATGTAAACCGGCTAAATGTCCAAATTAAAAGACACACACTGGAAAATTGGATGAAGTCAAAGCCCATTGGTGTGCTGTATTCAGGAAACCCATTTCACATGCAAAGACGCACATAGTCTCAAAATAAAGAAATGGAGGAATATTTACCAAGCAAATGGAAAGAAAAAAAAAGCAGGGGTTGCAATCCTAGTCACTGATAAAACAGACTTTAAACCAACAAAGATGAAGAGACAAAGAAAGGCACTACACAATGGTAAAGGGATCAATACAACAAGAAGAGCTAAATATCCTAAATATATTTGCACCCAATACAGGAGCACCCAGATTCATAAAACGAGTTTTTAGAGACCTACAAAAAGACTTAGACTCCCACACAATAATAGTGGGAGACTTTACACCCCACTGCCAATATTAGACAAATCAGTGAGACAGATAATTAACAAGGATATCCAGGACTTGAACTCAGCTCTGGACCAAGTGAACCTAATAGACCTCTACAGAACTCTTCACCCCAAATCAACAGAATATACATTCTTCTCAGCACCACATCACACTTATTCTAAAATTGACCACATAATTGGAAGTAAAACACTCCTCAGCAAATGCAAAAGAACAGAAATCATAACAAACAGTCTCTCAGATCACAGTACAATCAAATTAGAACTCAGGTTTAAGAAACTCACTCAAAACCGCACAACCACATGCAAACTGAACAACCTGCTCCTAAATGACTACTGGGTAAATAATGAAATTAAGGCAGACATAAAGATGTTCTTTAAGATCAATGAGAACAAAGACACAGTGTACCAGAATCTCTGGGACACATTTAAAGCAGTGTCTAGTGGGAAATTTATAGCACTAAATGCTCACAAGAGAAAACAGGAGAGATCTAAAATCGACACCCTATCATCAAAATTGAAAGAGCTAGAAGAGCAAGATCAAAAAAACTCAAAAGCTAGCAGAAGACAAAAAACAACTAAGATCAGAGCAGAACTGAAGGAGATAGAGACACAAAAAAACCCTTCAAAAAATTGGTAAATCCAGGAGCTGGTTTTTTTGAAAAGATCAACAAAATAGATAGACTACTAGCCAGACTAATAAAGAAGAAAATAGAGAAGAATCAAATAGACACTATAAAAAAATGATGAAGGGGATATCACCACCAATTCCACAGAAATACAAACTACCATCAGAGAATACTATAAACACCTCTACAAAAATAAACTAGAAAATCTAGAAGAAATGGATAAATTTCTGGACACATACACCCTCCCAAGACTAAACCACGAAGAAGTCAAATCCCTGAATAGACCAATAACAAGTTCTGAAATTGAGGCAGCATTTAATAGCCTACCAAACAAAAAAAGTCCAGGACCAGATGGGTTCACAGCTGAAATCTACCAGAGGTACAAAGAGGAGCTGGTGCCATTCCTTCTGAAACTATTCCAAACAATAGAAAAAGAGGGAATCCTCCCTAACACATTTTATGAGGCCAGTATCATCCTAGTGTTGTGTCTGGTAGAGACACAACAAAAAAAGAAAATTTCAGGCTGGTGAAAATTGATGTGAAAATCCTCAGCAAAATACTGGCAAACAGAATCCAGTAGCACATCAAAAGGCATATGCATCACAATCAAGTCGGCTTCATCCCAGGGATGCAAGACTGGTTCAACATAATCTAACACTGCAGAACCAAAGACAAAAACCATATGATTATCTCAATAGATGCAGAAAAGGCCTTCGACAAAATTCAACAGCCCTTCATGCTAAAAACTCTCAATAAACTAGATGTTGATGGAACATATCTCAAAATAATAAGAGCTAATTATGACAAACCCACAGACAATATCATACTGAATGGGCAAAAAACTGGAAGCATTCCCTTTGAAAACCGGCACAAGATGAGGTTGCCCTCTCTCACCACTCCTGTTCAACATAGTATTGGACGTTCTGGCTAGGGAAATCAGGGAAGAGAAAGAAATAAAGGGTATTCAGTTAGGAAAAGAGGAAGTCAAATTGTCTCTGTTTGCAGATGACATGATTGTATATTTAGAAAATCCAATCGTCTAAGCCCAAAATCTCCTTAAGCTAATAAGCAACTTCAGCAAAGTCTCAGGATACAAAAATCAATATGCAAAAATCAGAAGCATTTCTATACACCAATAACAGACAAACAGTCAAATCATGAGTGAACTCCCATTCGCAATTGCTGCAAAGAGAATAAAACACCTAGGAATACAACTTACAAGGGATGTGAAGGACCTCTTCAGTGAGAACTACAAACCACTGCTCAAAGAAATAAGAGAGAACACAAACAAATAGAAACACATTCCATGCTCATAGACAGGAAGAATCAACATTGTGAAAATGGCCAAAGTAATTTATAGATTCAATGCTATCCCCATCAAACTACCATTGACTTTCTTCACATACTTGGAAAAAACTACTTTAAATTTCATATAGAACCAAAAAAGAGCCTGCATAGCCAAGACAATTCTAGGCAAAAAGAATAAAGCTGGAGGCATCATGCTACCTGACTTCAAACTATACTACAAGGCTACAGTAACCAAAACAGCATAGTACTGTACCAAAACAGATATATAGACCAATGGAACAGAACAGAGGCCCTAGAAATAAAGTCACACATTTATAGCCTTCTGATCTTTGACAAACCTGACAAAAACAAGCAATGAGGAAAGGAGTCCCTGTTTAATAAATGACATTGGGAAAACTGGCCAGCTATGTGCAGAAAGCTGAAACTGGATCCCTTCCTGACACCTTACACTAAAATTAACTCAAGATGGATTAAAGACTTAAACATAAGACCTAAAACTGTAAAAACCCTAGAAGAAAACCTAGACAATACCATTCAGGACATAGGCATAGGGAAAGACTTCATGACTAAAGCACCAAAAGCAATGGCAACAAAAACCAAAATAGACAAATGGGATCTAATTAAACTAAAGAGTCTCTGCACAGCAAAAGAAGCTATCACCAGAGGGACAGGCAACCTACAAAATGGGAGAAAAATTTTGCAATCTATCCATTTGGCAAACAGCTAACATCCAGAATCTACAAAGAGCTTAAAGACATTTACAATTAAAAAAAAAAAATCAAAAAGTAGGCAAAAGATATGAACAGACATTTCTCAAAAGAAGACATTTATGCAGCCAACAAACATATTTTTTATATGCAGCCAACAAACATATATATTATCATATATATATTTAAGTACCCCAGAACTTAAAGTGTATATGTATATAAACTTTAAGTTTATATATATATACATATAAACTTTAAGTGTATATACATATACACTTTAAGTTCTGGGGTACTTAAATATATATATGATAATATATATATATGAGTATATATATATGATGAGGCGATCAGGAAAACTTTTTAGGAAGGTGACACATGAGCAGAGATCTAAATAAAATGCAGAGATGTGGGGGAAAAGGTTCAGGAAGAAGGAACAACTACAAAAGCTGGGCAGGAGTGAGCTAGGCCTGCCTTAGGATTCGTAAGAAGGCCAGTGTGAGTGCAGTTTCTTCTTTGAACTTGTCTTGAATTCAACCTGCCTCTTCATGCTTCGTGCTACAACTCATATCCTTACTTGTTTCACTCACAACTATGTTACTACAGGTGTCTTCTAAATGTTTCTCTCACTCCAATTCTGTGTCTCCCATTCAATGGATGTCTCCCCATCCTATCATTCTGGAGAACCCCACTGTCAGAATGATTTTTCCAAAGCAATTCTATCATATCATTTTGCAACTGAGAAGTTCCAGTGACTCCCTATTGCTGTGAGTCCCCCAGTGACTCCACAGGCATCTCTGTTTCCTATGTCTCAGTCACATTTCTAGGCACCATGCATAAACTGCTAATGCACAAAAACCAGGTCTCTGCTCTCACAGAGCTTATGTTCTTGAGGGATGAGACAGACAATAAACAAGTAAACAAGTAAACATCAAGATAATTGCAGATAACGGTAAGTGCCAAGAAGAAACCAGATAGAGAAATAGTGATGGAGGAGGTAACCTGAAGTGTTATGAGGTGATCTGGAAAATCTGGGGCCAAAATCCGTTCTAGAAGAGGAAACAGCAGCTGCCAAGGCCCTAAGGTGGAAATCATATCATCTGGGAAGTCTCCCCAAACATACCAGGGAAGCAAGCTGCTCCTCTTGTGAGTGACTAAATCACAGTGTCCGTGCTTCTGTTTGAGTACTTGTCAAAATTGTCAAGTTTGTCTCTCTCTGATACACTATGAGGTTGTTGACTATAGGAACCCTATTTAATTCATGTTAGCTGGAGTACTGTAAGTCATTGATAAAAATTGGTGGAACTGAGTTGAATGAAGCTTCACGTCCTGATCTGGAAGGTAGAGTCATCCATTAATCGACCTCTAATCTAATGTTAGCTCACACTCCTGGATCTAGTTAAGCCAACATCCTCACCACTCTTGTCCTCTCTGGGTAAAACTTGGCAAAGTTTACAAACTTCAGTAAATCAGTATCACATGCATGTAAAATTCTAGAACACAAATTATTATTTGCCCAGTTAGGATAACTGACCTTTCAAGAATTAACCTATTTTAACACAAAAATTACATTAGTTAACTGCCTCTTTCAAAATAATTTAGGCTTTTGAAATTGATATTGACAACAGTGATATCAATTTCACTGTTGATGACGATGCTATATCTTGATTTAGTCATTTTTGTTTAAGGATGTTTGTTGAAAGACTGCCACTAAATCATTCATTCAATTAATATTTTTAGGTACTTCATGTGCCAAGTATAGTACCTGTTGCTGAGTATATAAAAGTGAATAAAGTAAACATGTTCTATTGCCTTTGTGGAGTTTCTAATCTTGTCAGGGACACAGGTAAGAAACAAGAAAAAGAATGTATAATTATAGCTTACAATACATGCTATTAAAGACACAAACAGTGCACAGGACAGAAAATACCTGGGAAGACCTTTGCCTAGGGTTGTCAGGGAAAGCCTGTCTGATGAAGTGACATTTGAGCCTAGACCAAGCCATGCAAAAAAGAAATGGGTCACACAGCCTTTAATAAATTCTAAATAATTTGCGTAATTCTGACAGATAGTTCACAACGTCCTGTGACCATTATACTTTTCTATGTTCATATAAAAAAGATTTTTTTTAGCTTTATCTTACAACGAATGAGAATTCACGATACTTTTAGCATATTAGAATACTTACCAAGTAGATGCTCTGTTCTTTATCTTCCTGGAGCATGTTCTTTGTTACTTATTCAAGCTGGTTTGAGTGACAGCATTTATAGTTGTGTCTCCTAATGACATTGATCCCACTGAGTGGTTTCTAGTATGCAGGCTTCTGTGAGCTCACATTGGTCCAGTCCCATGGCCACATATCATAAACCCTTTAGGTTATGCAGTTCATCTGGTTAGAACGTGGTATCTGTGGAACATCTGGGAGGTATTCAGATTTGAGTCTGGTGACAGCATCAGTTGCATTCCACCTCTGACCAGCACCTTCACAGCTCTGTGCTGCGGATTCTATGGGGAACCACAGGGGAGTGGAGGTTCATCAGGCCAAGTCCTTCACAACCTCACAGAGGCACTACAGGCGGGCGCCTAGGGATTGTATTAATTGGTTCATTCAGAAGTGGCTCCACTGATCTCAGAAGCAGGACAAAGGTAACTCAGAAGCATGAGAGGCATGCAACCACTGCTGACGGCTGTGCCTGACCTCAGAGGGCCCTGCTGAGAGCAGATGTTTATGTAACAACTCCTCAAGGCTAGGCGCACCCAACCTGGACAAGGAAATCAATGTGAATTCCAATGACAAAAAACAAATGTCAGGGATCCTCCCTGAGTTTCTGAAGGGAACGTGTGCATACTATTAAAGAGAAGGACAACCAGATAGTCACAGGGCTGGACTTCCTTAACAGAGATTATTGATCCAGTTTTAAGCAATTTGAGGTGCTGGAAGCAGGAGCCACGAGCAAAGCAACACATTTAGGATTGTTAGACCAGGGCTCCCCAGACCCTGGGCCATGAACCAATACCAGTCCATGGCCTGTTAGGAACTGCGCTGCGCAGCAGGAGGAGAGCAGTGGGCGAGCAAGGAAAGCATCTTCTGTATTTACAGCAGCTCCCCATCACTTGCATCACTGCTTGAGCTCCGCCTCCTGTCAGATCAGCTGCAGCATTAGATTCCCACAGGAGCACAAGTGTACGTGTGCGGGATCTAGGTCACCCTGCTCCTTATGAGAATCTAATGCCTGATGATCTGTCACTGTCTCCCATCACCCCCAGGTGGGACTGTCTAGTTGCAGAAAAACAAGCTTAGGGGTCCCACTGATGCTACATTACGGTGAGTTGTATAATTATTTCATTATGTATTACAATGTAATAATAATAGAAATAAAGTGCACAATAAACTCAATGCACTTGAATCATCCTGAAAGCATCGCCCCCACCCACCCCAGTCTGTGGAAAAGTTGTCTTACATGAAACTGGTTCCTGGTGCCAAAAAGATTGGGGACTGCTGTGTGAGATGACTATCAATTTACAGTTTATCAAACAAAACAAAACATGTCTAATCCGGCCTGTGAATGGTGAGGTAATGGCTGCACTAGTAAGACCTGCAGTAGGGGGTGAGGGAGGGAGACGCCAAGCGGGTCTGAATGACCCGGATGAATGAATGGCCACTGCATTTCTGTTCAGGGGAGTATTTACCACTGGGGAAACAGTTGCTTGGCTTGAGAACTAAGCTCAAATAAGGACCTTAGATATAAATCTATTATTGTTATGGGAACCTGGCACGCACAGAAGCATCTCTCACCAAAGTTGGATTCATTCCTTTATTCTTTCATGTACCAATATTTGTTGAGCAGCTACTGTGTTGCAGATACTATTGCCGGGTCCCCAGTGACTCCAAGTGAAACGCAGGAAGTCCCTCCTTTCACGGAGCTCACCTTCTAGTGGTGTGGGGCTAGGGGAGACAGAAAATAAACTAACTAATAAGCAAGTGCTATGAAAAGCAATAAAGCGGGTAAGAAGTAGGGTCATGAGAAGGGGCCTTAAGAGAAACCCTGTCTAAGGGCTATTTTATATAGAGTGGTCCAGGAAGGCCTCTCTGAGAAGTGTGGGGCTTACACTGTGCAGGGAGTTCAAAGTAAGCCATGGGAAGATGTTGGGGAAAGAGCTTCAGCAGAAGGGGAGAAGCAATTGGGGCAGGAGTGTGCTTGGCACAGTCAGGGAGCAGCAACAACACCATGTGGCCGAGACGAGCAAGTGAAGCAAACGGGGAAGAGAATGATAGGAAGTGAGACCAACACTGTAGGCAGGATCAGACTGCACGGGGCCTTGTAAGCCCCACACAGGCTTACTGGGATAGGACTGGATGCAAAGCCATGGAGGAGTTTTGAGCAGTGAAGCAATGGTATCTAACTTTGACTTTATAGGGATCATCCTAATCGTGTATACAAAATATAGTGGAAGCAGGAATAGCTTAGGAAGGAGACTGGGGTGGCAGAGTATTAGCACATTAACACGAGCTTTGCCATCCACACGGAGAACCTCAGGTCAAGTTGAGTTAACAATGAATTTTTTGCATTAGAATTAAAAACTGCAAAAAGCCTGTGGTATAGAAAAGTCTTCTGGCTATGCTGTTCTTTCTGTACAGTAGCCACCCACTAGCTACCTGTGGCTACTGAGAAATTTGAGAGCAGCTAGTTCTAATTGAGGTGCTCTTTAAAAATTATACACTAAATTTTGACTTAGTATCCCCCCCAACAAAAAAGCAAAAACAAAAACCAGACTGTAAAGTATCTCATTAATAATTTTTATACTGATTACATATTGAAATGATAATGCTTAGAATATACCGGGATCAGCAAAACAAGCTCAAAACTCATTTCATCTATTTCTTTCTATTTTTAAAAATGTGGCTGCTAAAAAATTTCAATCACATATGTGGCTCACATATTTCTGTTGGACAGCACTGGTATTATAAATTGATTATACAAAGACATTCTTTGTTATTTCAAGACTTACTGAAAAGTTTTCTAAAATGTCTTGCTCATTTCCTGGTTTTAATAAACAAAGTGCTACAAAGCATAGCTAATGTAATTGAGTTTCCTTTGATTCATGTGCTGAAAGTGTGAATGATTCTACATCACCAAAGCTCTGTTCTAAACACTTCTCAGTGGCCCTGTTGTCTTGAAGATAGTAACAGCGGATCTTTTATGCTGACTCTGTCCTTGAAGGAGGCCCTGACTCTGGATCTTCTGCCCCACAGATTCAGAGCATGGGCTTTATAAGTTTCCTGGCAAAATCTTAGGGACACGTTGCTCAAGAGTTGACATGAGAACAATGGCTTTCCAGAAAGGCTTTTCTGTGGCATTCTGGTCTGGCCTCTTGCTAATTCAGCTTTTCACCTCCCAAAGGTATCTATGTCATGAGAGGGGCCCCATATCAAGGGAGGTCAATGAAAGCTACAGGGTGGAGGGCACAAGGGCCAAGAAATTCTAAAGGCCAGTAACCTCAGCACACAGGAGAGGCTGTGCTGTTGGGAATGTTCTGAGGAGCCCTCACAGAGACGCAGAGTAAATCTATCTTAGGTGGCATCTCTCTCAATCCCATAGTGATTTTCCCACTTCTCATTACCCACAGTGATCAAGCTCTAGAGAGACAAGTTGAACAGTTCAAGTTCACTAAAGATGGCCATACACATTCAAAGGGCAATTTACTAATTTATAGCATGAAACAAATTGCGAGGGATCGGAGTGTTTGGATCAGAGAACAATTTCACTCATCGGTCTGTGGGAGAGGCTGCTTGGGAGAGCAAATCCATAATGGAGATTGCTTGACAGGCAAAGGCCGTGGATGGGGGAAAGAGAATGGCATTCTAAACATTTCAAAGAGAGAGAAATGGGTACCTTCTGAAGAGTTTAACTGTAAAGTCAAGTCTCTCAATGGGTCAGAGAAGAGCCATTTGTGTTCACTGACTTGAAGTGAATACTCAAGAAGTATCTATTGCCTGCATGCATGTCTAATCTAAGAGTCAGTGGACAAAATGATTCCCAGGTTAGAGTAAGACTTGACTGAAGTATTAATATATTTCATGTATTGTATTCATCACCCATAGAAGCATAAAAAAGGGGGAATTTCAGGAATAACTTTTGGCCATTTACTCCATCCCAAGAGACTAGGGGAAGCAGCTGTCCCAGAACAGCCTCTGGAGGCCAATGAGGGCATAGAGATCCCAGCTGTGGAGGACACATCCAGCTGTCAGAGCCTGGGACCTCCAGCAGCTCAGTCCTAGAACTATGTTCCCTGGTGCCAATTCCAGCATTGCTAAGCTGAAAACTGGGCTTTCTGTGCAGGTTTTCAATGGGGAAAACTATGCTAGAGAGCTCGGTTTGATCTAGTCCACCTAAGAGTTACATTTTTCCATTGTGCCACATTAATTGGATTTATGGTTGCAGACAGCAGTCTCTTATGACTGTTTAAGCCTGGAGTTTGTTCACATAATGAAGCACATAAATGAATTGCATTCCCAAATCCACAAGACTTACTCAGGTGGTACATTTGCTATGCTGAGCCCCTATATCCCTTCTTTTGAAACCCCCCTGTGTTATTAAATCCCACTACCTTTCAGTAAAGTCTTCAGCAGTGAGCACAATGAGTCATGTTCCAGTCTGGCTACATGCCCTGCTTGGAATCTGCCTGTCCAGTCAGCTGATCACAGCCCTATACTTTGCACAGCTGTGTAGACTATAGATCTGGAAAAGGAAAGATGTTGAGGTAAATTTTTGCTTTCCCAAAGACAGCTCCTAACATTTAAAAAAAATGTTTCTATTATCAGCCTTTTGACATATAAAAATATAAAACCAGGATTGTGGTTTATTCATTCATGCATTCAAGAAATATTTATTGAATATCTGCTATATTTCAAGCCCTGCTCTAAAAGCTGGGGGCAAATGTAAGTGAATAAAACACCCAAAGATATCTACTCTCAAGGAATTTATAGTCCAGGAGGTAGGCAAGGAAGAGACAATCAATCAACACAATTTTCTTCAAAATGACTAGTGTTTTGGTAGAAGATAAGTGTTACTTAAAATAAAACTTGAATAAAGAGAATTGGAAGTGCTTGACAAGCAGATTGTAGAACTAAAAGGCTGCACTGGGCTCTGTCTGGCTTATTTCCACTTTCAGCACAGGCACAGGAGAGCAAACAGGTAACTGCCCACGTCTTTTTTTTTTTTTTGAGACGGAGTCTCGCTCTGTCTCCCAGGCTGGGGTGCAATGGAACGATCTCGGCTCACTGCAACCTCTGCCTCCCGGGTTCAAGTGATTCTCCTGCCTCAGCCTCCTGAGTAGCTGGGACTACAGGTGCGTGCCACCACATCCAGCTAATTTTTTGTATTTTTAGTAGAGACAGGGTTTCATTGTGTTAGCCAGGATGGTCTCGATCTCCTAACCTTATGATCCACCCACCTTGGCCTCCCAGAGTGCTGGGGTTACAGACATGAGCCATTGCGCCTGGCCTTGCGCACACTTTCTAAGGGCTAATTTTAAAAACCTACAGACCAGGGAGAAAAGCTGACAAGAGAAGTATGCTAATGACATCTATTCTAAATAGGACCATTTCACCTGGGCCCTCATTATGAGCTACTTTAGGACAAATCCCATGGCGACCATTACATGCTGCTTACTGAACTATTGGGTTTTTAAATTTTTTCTAATTTTGCTTTTTAGAAACAGGGTCTCGCTTATTGCCCAGGCTAGAGGAGAGTGGCAGAATTGTAGCTCACTGCAGCCTCTAATTCCTGGGCTCAAGAGATTCTCCTGCCTCAGCCTCCTGAGTAGCTGGGACTACAGATGTCTGCCACCATGCTTGGCTACGTATCTTTTAAATATGTTTTGTAGAGATGGGGTTTCACTATATTGCCTAGGCTGGTTTCAAACTCCTGGCCTCAAGTGATCCACCTGCCTTGGCCTCCCAAAGCACTAGAATTGCAGGCATGAGCCACCACATCCAGCCCTGAACTGTTAAGACTCAGAAGTGCTTTGTCTCTGGCACGTTTATCAGTTTGCCTTCTGACAAACCAGCAGGCTCCCCACACCTATGGCCCACTGTTTTCCCCTACCTCTTCTCAAAGGGCAGGAAGGGAGAAAGGCTCCCTTCAGCCTCCAAACAAGTCCCTTGATGACCTTCCATAGCAAAAGTCCCTCCATTTGATGAGGGTTGAAGTTCTGGCTCTTACTCTCAGCACGACTCAGTCTTCAGACCTCGGAGTGCTGATCGATGAAGCTATGCTCCAGACTATTGTCACTCCATGCTTTTGAAATCAGTGCCAATCAGCACTTGATAGGACGGTTTGGGATGCAAGGTTCTTCCTTCTTCCCATCTTCTATCTATCTACCTCGGTGTTTTCCTTTTTACTTCTTAAAAGATCATAATGTAAGCCATCACTGGCTTTTTCCTTTTGAGTAAAAAAAGCAATGGCTAAAAACATTGAACAGTTATTAAATAACATTAACAGTGTAGTTACCTGGTTTCTAAACAGCATCAATCGGTTCCTTTCAAAGGAGCTCAAATCAAAAGCAAAACCCCAAGGTTTTTCATGCCCTCCAGCTTAGAGTTTGGGAAGCCAGAATTTAGCCAATGTCTCATAAGGAAAGACACCTGTTAGTCCCATAAGGTCATATATTCAGGACTTGTATTTTTATCAATACCATCCAATATTTAGCAGGTCTGAGCTCAGGGCTATACAAAGTTAAACATTCTGAATCTCTTCATTTTTGTATCCTGCTTACAAAGACTAAGCAAACATATGTTTAATAAATAGGCAAGATTAATAAACACAGAAAAGAAATCAATTAAGGAAGCCAACTTTTTAGTAGAAACAAGGTTACTGTGTTCTTTAAAGGTCTTAGGTCTGTGTTACCTCTGAGCATATCTTGAAACAGATGGCAGCTGGCTTCCAGTGTGGGGCATGAGCTGACCTTACATACTGTGCTAATGGTAAATGAGCAGAGCCGGCTCTCAGGAACCAAGTCTTAGAGTGCCAGGTGCTGGCTGTGGCCTTACTGCTCACTGGGTCGTCCTAGGAGGCAGGTCTTTGTCTCTGAGGAAACTATCCTAACATAAAACCAGATAGAAAGCTCTGATGTCTACACCCTAATCTAAAGCCCATTGACGGTAAAGCCTAAGGTGCCTCTGAGCCTTGGGAGTCGCCCGGCACATCTGGCCCAAGCTCAATAGACAGGGACTCTAACTGCCTGGGAGAAGCCACTCTGAACATATGGCAGGGGGCCTTGAGGCTCTCTTTGAAAAATAAAAATAAAAAACAGAATAACAATCAACATACAGTGCCCTCCAAAACACTGTAAAAAAGAAGAAAAAGCCACCTTCAGAATACATTCTGTATAATCCCATTTATGGAATAAACAAAAATAGAATATCTGCAGAGGCCCACATGTATGTGTGTATGTACATAGAAAAAGATCCTCAAGGACAGATGTCAAATTCTTATCAGTCCTTTGGAGAGAAGAGTAGAACTAGGGGAGGATGAAGGGGAGAGGTTCATTTTTTCTATATATTCTTTACTGAAGATTATATAATAACAATATATTATTTTTAAAATTAAAATTAATTTAGACACACAGTATCATTGCCCATATAGCTATTGGTCTAACCTTGAGACTATTAAAACTTTGTATATTATTATCTTATTTCATCTATCTCAGTTGCCTGGTAATTAAAGAGATAAGGACACATGCACACGAATGTTCACTGCAGCACAGTTTACAATAGCAAAGACCTG